>JASAMV010004796.1:0-179558 GCA_030248065.1 Rhynchonema sp. JSB1_4
TCTTCAACGGCAGTTCCCGCGGTCGGCGTTGTTTGAATGGGGTTGATGTCTCCGAAGATGTTAGGAAATGTATAGGCCTCTGAAAGTGAACTCTTTTGGATGGATCACAGCCCGTAATGCTTTGTATCGTAATAACCCAACTTACGTGGTGTGGTCGCAGTTTTATTTTCTGCAGTGAAGATGAAAAGTCGCTCCGTCGACGTGCTAGTACTGGGTGCCTCTGTGAAAGTTACGTGTCCGAAATTGATCATTGGAGGTGCCAAAGTCTGCTGTTGGTAGCTTGCCAACCCTGGTGGTTCCGTGTTACCAAGAGCCACCGCAGGCAACTCAAACTTTGGATACACCACCCTCGGATCTGAAACTTAGTTTTAAACTTAAAGTCTTAGTTTTAAGCACTATTAAATGACCACGAGAGCAAATAATATACCGTATGCTATCAGGATTGAGTCGACACAACATGAATCAGTGACGAAGCACATCATCAAGCAGTGGCGGACCCAGCTTTTGGCTAAGGGAGGGGTCAAATCTAAAAAGTCATTTTTATCTAGTGCTTGTTTCATTTTTGAAAAGTGATTTTTGTCATGTGCTTGTTTTTACACCAAATATTATACGAAACGTGATAATGCGCGAGAAGCGCGCGACATTTTGGCACTTTTTACGCGCGCGCAAGCCAAATTTCATCGAAAGTGGGTGCATTTGACGCGCGAAGCGCGCGATTTTGGACTTTTGAAGAGTATGAGAGTGAAAATCCTGCGATTTAGGTTTTTTTTTTCCTTTTTCCTTCCGAAACGGTGGCCCCCTTTAGGAGCCAAACGGACCAAAGGGGGGCATGGCCCCTGTGGCCCCCTGGATCCGCGGTTGTCATCAAGCCTTAGGAAGATAAAAGAAACCGACCAAATTTGTCCTCAGTATCAAATATCAACGGCTCCGTAAAAGTTTCCTTCTCGATGACTTTTCGCAGCTCAGTGACGCGAGAATCTTGAATATAATGTCGAAGTGTGAAAAATTGCATCCCAATTGATTCAAAAATATCATGGTTCTTTCTCTTACGTGTACGATACTGCGGGGGTACTTCGTCGGGAAACATCACTACCGACCGACCGCCACCGTAGTTGCAAACACCTGGTGAAATGGGGTTAAACGGAGAGAATCATCCCACCAATTATATACCGGCATTCAGTTCAAAGGGCCAACTTAGCCTAAATCCGAAATCCAGAACCCGGAATACATAGTTTGCATGCTGAAATACAAGAAAAATTCCGGGCTCCGGAAACATTTCCGGAAAATACCAGACGTTGAATGCAAAAATAATACGTTTTCGGAAATATTTCCGGATTACGATTTCCGGATTCAACCTAAGCCCGCCCTCAGCCACCTCATGCTGGTCCTCGGAATATATGGAATGCTACCTTACCTGTTGATAAACTTGCGAACAAAACAGCCGTGGAGAAGATTACTTTGATTTCCGTCATTTTTACGACCTCCAGCTATTATCCAGCCGTAACATCAGGCGCGTATTTAACTAAAAGCGCAACGATTGTAGGCAATTGATAGGCGTCAGCATAGAATATAAGCATGTATGTTGGTAATTAGATAAATTATATATAAAGGAACTATTGTGCACACCAAGCCAACCAACACAGCCCGCTGTTTTCGACCCGTCCGCCATTTTCGACGTAGTTGTTCTTTCGTGATACGCATACCCACACGCGAGTCACAGACAAAACAGCACGGATGAGAAAATAGCCAGGGAAAAAGGGGCTAAAAAATAGCGGGCATTCAAAATCGATATTTTCCAGGGGCTGTGTGGTCCCAAGACCGAGCCTATGATACCAAAGCTTGTGACAAATATCAGAGAAAACTACAGCTTCGTCCGCAAAAAAAACAAGACACGTTGTTATCCCCCGCTGTTTCGTCCGTAACCCAAACGGGTGCTAAGAACAAAAACCGACGAAAAAAAACCTTTCATGCTTGCTCTGGTCTCATGCTTGTGATCAATTGGCGTGTATCTTTTGGCTTCTGATTTCGTTTTCTTTATGGGTCTTTATTCGGTAGATGAGCGCAGGCGTAGGCAAACACAACAAAAATCCAATAGTTCTTTTAAGTTTAGCTGCTGAAACTAAATCTCTTGGCTGTGCGAGATAATGAGAGATTGAAAAACGGCCGAAACGTTTTAACATCCACTTTGGGAACCATTTTTTTCTGAATTGTAGACCGTTTAGGCCTGACTAAACTGTCTACAATTCAGAAAAAAATAAATTGTACATGGTTTCCATACACCATTCAAAGCAAGCTTATAGTTCGGCAAAAACAACTCTAATTTATTGTCGCAACGTTGATCAGGATCACAATTTGATAACGTATAATTCCATTATAAACCGTTTAAAAATACACACGGTCACGGTCACGACATGAAATAAATTCAGTTCAACTTGAATCGTAGTTGAATGGGGTTGGCATCTCCAAAGATGAAAGGAAGGGATCCTGAAATGGGAAGAGAACCTACATATATGTACATAAATTTTCTGTCGGCAGCCCCGCGTGACCGTGCATGCTCAATTCGGTAGATTTGTCAAACAGAGCACGAGGGGCTCGTTTAGGAACCGGTATTTCTGATAAAAGTGGGATTTCAGCACTTTTCCGTACGATGTCCCTGGGGTTTTGAGCGGAAAACTCATGTACGTATGTTGCTCTTGGATAAATCCGAACAGCCTATTTTTGTTACCGCAGTTTTCCACTTAAAGCCCCGGGGGCTCTATGCGGAAATTGGTGGAAAATGGACCCTCCGACCAGAAAGAAAAAATCCAATTAGAGCCCCCGGGGGCTTTAAGTGGAAACGTTTCCACTTACAGCCCTCGGGGGCTTTAAGCGGAAAACTGGGTGTTTTCATTGTTGTCAGTAGGGACACGTTAGACCAGCATTTTGACATTCTGATACCATATTTCAACCTGATTGTGAGGATCTTCATCTAAACGTGGCGAAACGTTGGTAAAAACAACAGATAAGTGCGGTATTTTGGTCATTCTTACACTAGTTTGAACTATTTTGGCAAGTTTACTGTTCGATGTAAAATCAATGGTCCGTAAAAAAATAAATCCAGTTAGAGCCCCCGGGGGCTTTAAGTGGAAAATTTTCCACTTAGAGCCCCCGAGGGCTCTATTCGGGTGGGGCTTTAGGTGGAACATTCCGGTATGTAGTTGCGCACCAGCAGTGGTCGCAGTTTTGTTGACGTCGGTAAAAATGAAAACACGTTCCGTTGACGTCTTCAGTGGCTGCAGCACGCTGGGATCTGCAATTTGGAGTCCACGGTACCACTCATGGTAATAAAAGCTCTTCAAATTATTTGATATGGCCAAAGGCAAGAGAAAGTAACGGACCAAATTTGTCCTCAAAGTTAAATATCAGCGGCGCAGTAAGTCCCGGCGTCGCCTCTTTCCGCAGCTGTCCACCGTGAGAATCTAAAAAAATGGGCAAATGTCTGGTCAAAAATTTTCAAGATCCACTTCTGATCAAAAAAATATGCTTCTCTTTCGAACTTGTTCGGTACTTCAATGGTACTTCGTCGGGGAACATCACTCTCGGTTGACCCCCATAGAAGCACGCACCTGTGTGGTATCGATTTATTTTTTTAGCAAATATCGATTTTTTCATTTTCTTTTTTTTCTTGCTGCTCACCCTGAACCCTGGATAGAAGCGTGAGAGTGACTTTTATGGTTCATCAATCATCATACATACGCGCTTCACGATATTCTTGTTGATGAAACGGATTGGACAAAGTGTACTTTGCGACTTTTCAGGCCCGGAAGTTTAGGCCCGACCTTTTCAGGCCCAGTTTTTCAGGCCCGGCCGATTCAGTCCCAGCACATTTGACCCATTTGTAGGCTTAGGCCTGGGCTCCAGCCGGGCCTGAACTTGTGCAGTGCCCAGGGGCTGAATCATCGCACAATAGACAAAATGGGCCCATTGGAATCGAACCTGTTGACATGCTTGCAAACATGACAGCAATCCAGAAGAATAATTCCTGCGGATGCGACATCATGCTTTTTTATCTGAAAAAGAAATAACAGCCTATCAGCTGCACAGGAGATTTGAACAAAAAGACGCCAATATATCAGCAGTCGGTTACCTGGCAAATAGCAAGAAAGTATGACCTTTCGTTCAACCCTGCTTCAAGCACACACGGCCCTTTCATTCAGCTCAACTTGATTGCAATTATGTAACCATGCCTACACGATGTTTGAATCATGTGGCGCACACGGGTGCGGTGAAACAAAACAAAAAGGGTAAAAAAATCGCTTTTTTTCGTGCTCTTTCGTGTTCTTCCATCCGTTACAAACTGATTGCATTGTGGACATTTTGCAATCGCTTTCGGACTCTTGGTAGTTGTTTAATTTCTTTCATTTTTAACACAGAATCAAAGCATGAGAACGCTGGCCTGGCCTGACCTGATTGAACAAAATCGATAGTTTCATGGGGTCGTGCACACACTTGGCTATACTGAAACAAAGTGCTCAACAAATAATGACCGAAGGAGCAAAGTCTGGAGCCTGAAAGTCTATTTCGCTTAGCCCGACTAAATAAGAAACGATAACATATTGAAAATTGGATGTGGTTATGTAACCGGGATTGAAGCTTTGTGTCTGATAGAGCAAAAACGCAAATGCTTTTCGATTTTTTTATCGCCACCGAAAACAACAGCCCTGGTCACAAAATCATCTCAGTAATTTACGAAAAAAACACCACACGCCATCAAATGAATTCAGTTTGGTCACACAATCAGGATACATATTAAATCTGCCAAAATATTTGTCATTTTGATATGAAGGCGTTATCAGCCATGGTCGGAAAAATGCGCACCACCAAAGAACCATCACTTTCTATGTAAACTGCAATTTACATCTATTTTAAGTTTAATTTCACCACGATAATTTACACGCAAATGGTTGTATATAGCTGTGATTGTGAAGCCATTGGGAATCATTGGGAGTGGACATTTCTCTTTTCGTATGGATAAAAAATGAAGGGTTGAGAATATCTAAACACCTAAAACAACTTCTAACAACTTCACAACTCCGTTTCTATTTTTTAATGTCTAAACTAGGTAATGCATACATTTTACTGTTGTTTGATATCAATTTTGTTATTCGTTGTGGCACTTGCTTCTGGCCTGGTTTTCTGTTGGTCAGTCTCTTTCTGGTTTCAAGAATTTTTGGAAGATCACATTCTGCAAAGGAAAGAAAGTGGTGTTGGCGAACTTCAAGAAAGCAGGGATACTTTTTTCACGGTTATTGCCTGATTGTGTGTGTTTCTGGTGCATTCGTACAGACGATGACCTGGGGAATTCGTGGGAACCAGCAACCAAACACGCTACAGAATTGACATCAACAGCTTTTCATTTTAATTCGATGCACAAAACCAGCCAAAACTGCACCAGCGCACACAAAAGCACACACGCGCGCGCAAATATCGATCGATTTGCTGATTTTCGCATGAGGCCAGCTCCGGTCACTGGGTTGCTGCTGGTCTGGTACTTAACGCGCGCAACACTCGCATGAGGCGACCGGCGCTCTGGCCTCATGCGAAAATGTCAATGTACGTACGTAGCATTGGCGGTACTGTATGAGGCCTGAACATTTCTGGCGTTGCTTCGCAAGCAGCCAAACATGCGCAATGAACGACTATGACTTTTACTCAACAAAACGAAATGAAATTAGTTTGCGTTGATTCAGTGAAAGCCGAAAAACAGTCATCACCCACCACACCATGTCAACCAGCCGATTTAGGATAATCGTGATGAAAAAGATTGATTCGAAGCTCCCAATCAGCATCAGCCTAGAACGCCCTGGTGTGCCAAAAAAATGTCAAATTTGAAAATGTGCCCAACTCTGACGTATTCCTCGTCCATTTGGTCAGTCAGACTCCATCGATTTCGCGCCGTAAAATTGCCGCGTCCGTCGTGAAAGTGGCGAGCCATCTGAATCGATCCGTAGCACACAATCAGTTTCGGCCGTGCGATTTCGTAGATTTTCGCACAATCAACGCAACTGATCGTGTAGTGCGGGTCTGCAAGAAATTCAGGAATGAAATTCAGCAGACACACATTTTCACACAATTAATCATAAAACTATATGCTCGCATTGCTATACTGGAACCGATTTTGCGAAACAGTATTTTACAATGAACTGTTAGCCGCTGATTTCACACAGTAGGCGTAGAAATCGCAAGTTTTGATTCAAGCAACACGAAAATTGCGTTCTCTTTCCGCAGTTCAACACTGCACTGTGTTCGATTTCCACCCATGGGGTGTAGTTCTAATTTCAACCAAACAATCATGAACCAGTTCAACGATGGTGCAAATCAGCAGAAAAGTCCGAGGAGTAACAAAGTCAAGCGACCAGAAAAGCAGCAGGCGAATTACACATCATGTAAAGGCAAACCACACCCAGGGTTGGGCAAAAAAAAACGACGGCGTTTTTTCTTAAAAAAAACGACGTTTTTTTTTAAAAAAACGCCTGGGTCGTTTTTCGTTTTTTTTAAATCCTGAATTTCCTTGATTTTCCCTGATTTTTCAGGGAAAGTGCCCTGATTATCAAGGAAAATCAATTTTTTGTCCCATTTTTTTCAAAAAATTTTCGACCAATTTTTACTTTGTCGAGATACGTCGATATACGGAGTTTGACTTTCAGTGATGACCCCGGCCAAAGTTGGTCCCACGATGCGGGTCTGATATGGGATCTTAGCAACTCGCTAGAAAAGGGTTGAAACCTGTTTATTTTGCCTCAGAACACATAGAATGACTTGATTTAACCACGTTTTCTTCCCAACATGAGCGTTTTCCAATTTTTTTGGGGGCATATTTTGGTCATCTGGGCGTTTTAAAAAAAACGATTTTTTGAAAAAAAAAACGTTTTTTGCCCAACCCTGACCACACCAACACGAGCCCGATTTCGAAGGTGGTGTATTTGCAAAACGAATAGAAAGAGAAAAACCTCGTGCCCCAAGTTTCATTCTACAACGTGTAACCTTTTCCAAATCAGCAGCCACATATGGTGTATTATTGTTTCGCTAATCTGCAACTTCCGAAATCGGGCACGTGTTGCTGTTGTGTTACTACACATGCACGTATAAGGGCGAACTTAGGTTAAATCCGGAACCCGGAACCCGGAAATAATTTGCATGCAAAAATACAAAACATTTCCAGACTCCGGAAATATTTCCGGAAAACGTAAAAATTTACATGCAAAAATAATGCGTGTTCCGGAAATATTTCCGGATTCCGGTTTCCGGATTTAACCTAAGGCCGCCCTAACTCACAGCTGTCGGGCAGATTCGATTTTTCGAACGGCTTTTTGTAGAAGCATCGCTTGGTTTTTGGCTGGTCGCACTCGATCGCCAGACCTCAAAGCGAAATTCATTGTTTTTTCAACTCGTTTTGTTCGTGAAATCCGACTTCCTGTTTATTTGTTCGCGATATGGAACGAGGAGAGAGAAAACGCGTACGTAGAAAGGCGAAATTCTCATGAAGAAAAATGGCACCACATGGCACCCCGTTCGAACATTTAATGCGCGAGACAGGAACTCAAAGTAGATGTCACTATTTGGCTAGCGTTTTGTCATATAATCTCAAGATGCAATCACAAGCACTAGAAGATTATTTGAATCGCCTTGTAAGATCATAGCAAGTCACAGTGTCGGGCTTCAGAGCGGAGGCTGTTTTCTTTTTCCGGACCTCCGGTCAAGCAAGGCACCCAAACAACCTTTCGGCTCCGCAATGCGAGAATTTGACCACCGTTTTGGTTAAGAATTCAAAAACGCTTTTGGCGCGAAATTCAAAAACGAAACCAAACTACCTCTGTTGATGGGTACCCACTCGTCGTTGCTGCCCAGCCAGACTAGTGAATCACGATCGGGCTCGCGATACAAACCCAACAGCAGCACGGGCGCTTGCGGATCCGACTGGGAACTGCCCGCCAGGAACGAGCTCTGGACTGAAGTATAGGTATGATTCAATTATTGTTGGTGTGTGTGAGTGAATTACGCGCTTATCTGTTGACGCAATGTTCAACATCAAACACTATGGGATATTCTATAGCTGTGCATACGCAGGTGGAGAAGGAGGGATTGTGTAGGATGCATTATTGGTTTCTTGTTCTCTGCGATAGGACCAAGCGCAACGACTGTGCACGCAAGAGCTCTATGATTGATTCACTCGCAAGCTCGGCGAATAATTGCTTTGTAGAGGTCAATGTGTGTGTCAGGCACCGATATGTGAAATCGGTCATTGTCAAGTACCGAACACAGTGTGTGCACTACACACACATGTGTGGCAGACAGGTACGCATATTAGGGCGGACTTATGATGAGCACGGAAACCGGAACACGGAATTATTTTCGTGTTCCGGTTTCCGTGTTCAAACCAAGCCCGCCCCGCACAACATAATGCGCTTTCCCAAACAAACTGCACTCACACAATTTTCTCAAAATGTTGGCCTCCTCGATGACGTGATACCAGTGGACGAGACGGTTCGTGTATTTCGTCTGACAATACTCGATCGGATTCCTCGAGCCCGCCACACCTGAATAATGTACACGGACATCATCAGAAATTTTTATGCGTAAGAGTTGGCACATTATGACACCGACCTGGTATGGCCCAATCGTGGTGGGGCTCATTGAAGTAGTAACATCGATAGGGTGAACAGAACGGACCCTGATGGTATGGGTCGTCGGTGTGCGTGTGCTGCTCGCTGGCTCTGGTGAAAGGAGAGAATGAAAAATTTCATGACGTCGTCTAAAAAAACATGAACGAACTGTTCGGCCAGATGCTCGCTCGTGAAGTAAATGCCGACGCCAAACAGAATACCGATGACGGTGAACACGGCAAAGTAGAGCGTCTTTTCCAGCATCGATTTGCGTCGTTTCTGCATATCTGAAAGGATGGGCATTGTCATTGGCCACCACGGTAACCCAGCTGCCGTAACCCGTCGGTCACAACGAGCTATGGCAGCGGTTGAGTTCTGGTAGCGAAAAAGTTGTTGCGTTAATTTGAATATCGTGATCAGGGTTGGAAAAAAAAATTTTTTTAAACAAGTTTTTTTTAAAAAGTCTGAGATTCGGGGAAATTTTACCAAATTTGCCTAAAAAACGCGCAAAATCGCGAAAAAATGCAACTTTAATTGACAAGTCACTTTTGTGACTTGGTTTGCATCACTTATCAAGGGTGTTTACGTCATTTCGGTACGATCCAACAGTCTGTGCTTGATATGGACCGATGATTGCTGCTCTGTGGTATCAGACACAACAGTTTGTGGCCGAATAAGCAAGATTCACTCATAAACCACACAGAATTGAGAATATAAGCTGCAGAAATACTTGTCGGGCAGCTGAATCAGTCGTATACGACCGACCTGATGGGGTATGACATCGAAGTACCATGTAGGCACATGCATACTGTGTCTCATGTATCAAGGGAAGGTATAATAACATCATTTGGGGTATCTTAGGTACCAAATACATGCCCCAAAGGTGATTTTGTGAAGAAAATTTTTCGACCCTTGAGAAAAAATGACAAAAAATAACCCCCAAAAAGGCCTTTTTTTTAAAAAAAAATTTTTTGTTTTTAAAAAAAATTTTTTTTTGCCCAACCCTGATCGTGATCTATAATCAGTAACCAGGTTACGGTAGCAAATAAGTTGGGTTTTGTTGTAGGACTACAATAGCGGTTAGGTTACGGTAATTGCAGGGTTACGGTAAGTGCAGTTTACGAACGTCGTCGATCGCTGAGATCGTCCTCGTCGACGTGCATGTAGATCAACTGTACTTCGTCAACGTCGCCCGAATTCAGATAGTCGACCGTATCGCCTCGCTGGCGTTGCGCGCCACGCAGCATCGATGACGTCATCAAAGAACGCGGCGTGAGATCTTGTGGCGTGCTCTCCTGCGCGCGTGGTTATGGTAGTGGCAGGTTACGGTGGAAGTGGGGTGCAGTAGTTTTGATACGCCTAGGTGTGTCGCGGTAGCTCGGCGTGCATCATTACGGTGGTTGTGGTTATACGCCCGTTACTATTGTGTACGGGGATGCGATAGACCAAGGATTACCCTAATGGCGGATTGCGATTAAGGTGGTAGATCTACGGCAGTAATCAGGGTCAGGTCAGATTGGTGGGGTTGCAGCTGCACAGGTGATTGCACCGTATGCGATGCGTCCACTGTTACCGTGCTGTCTAACAGTGCTGAGATTGTGTTGCAGGTAGTCAGACTACTCTGTTTCTTGGGTTACGGTAGTGAAGGGTTACGGTAACCACACTCACATCCGGATGCGATCCGACCGAGTCGTCGAACAACGCATTGTCATCCACCGGCGACGTGGTCTGATGCGCAGGTTGTTGGGCCATTTGTGACTGTTGCTGTTGTTGCGACCGCTGTGTTGGGTCTTTCGTTTGTGTCTTCATTTGTGTCGGCAATTCCATCGTTTTGTTGTGGTCGTTGTTGTTGATTTGTACGGACGGATTCGTGACCTTTAAGGTCGGGTCTGGTTGTTGTTGACGTGGGTGCTGTTTGTTGTCGATCACTGCTGACGATGGCTGAGTGGCTGGCGATGGGGCTATCACGTTCGGTGTTGGTGTCGGTGCGACCGCTGAAAGTCAGTTTTCGTAACTCGAATTTTTCTGAGGTGCCATTGATTTTGGACTGGATTATATTGCGCTACATTTGTTGGAATACGCCCTGTGCATGCATTGAAAATTCACAGCGGTGTACGTTCCCTGCCATCAGCAGCCACAGAGCTTTGTGCATGCAAATGAGTCTGACCTATGAAACAAACTGCTAAAACTACTACGAAAGAAACTACGCCATAGAATATGCCAAATTGGAGCCAAATTCCTGAAATGTTCGAAAATAGTTTTTATGTCAACCTGTTGCTGTCGGTGGTGCGATCTCTGTCGGTAATTTCTCCTGGTTCGGTGGGTAGGAAGTCATGATGTTTTATCGACAACACGCCGAAGACGACGAAAATCAAGTCTCTGTGCAAAGATTTGTGAAAAATGAATATTACCCGTTTCACCGCATCAACTGGATCGTTATTTTACGAGTGAAATTGAGCGGGGACCCCACCCGCCAAGAATCTAGCTGCCGACAAGCCACACATTGCGTGTTCGTTGGTATTGATCAAAAGATTTATCAAAAAGTAGTCTGGTAATTGATTTATTGGATTGTTTCACTAATTTATCGGCATTGAATGATTGACTGATGGACATGTGAGCTGAAAATAACCGTGCAAAAAAGTTGTGGTGACTGGCCGAACACGCTTTCAGCCGTTATGACGACTTTACAAAGGAACAGATATCCGTGCATTTCATCCATAAGGTCTTTGGGTCGCACAACAACCAATATCCGATTGCAAAGCAGCAAGTTGTAAAACCGAGTCGTGTCACGCAGCGTCCTGAAGCGGACCTGGCAGGTATTGGTAGCACAATGGCTATATAAGAATTCATCAAAATCTATCCTGATTTTCACGTTCAGTCACTCTTAACTACTGTGCTATTTGTGATTCTCACAAAACATTTTCAGCTGAAAATAATCTGGCAGATCAACCACGTTGCCGCAGGTCTGAAACATTCTCTTTACTACATGCTTTGTGTGCGATCACGCAACGCAACGTCATTGCCCCGTCACTGTCCCTCTTTACGATTCAGGAAAAAAACTTGACCAATTCTTATAAAGTCATTGTGCGACCAATAGAAGATTGGTTTTAATTTCTATATGAACAAAAATTTCTACGTCAAACTGTTTTTTTTTAATTTTAGTCCTGACGTTCGACAATCCGATCAAATTTGACTCCTATGTATAGTCTTTCCGTTTTATAACAGTCCAGAGGCGGTATACAGAAAATATGTAGGTATGTTTCAACGCCTTGAAAACAGCAGTCTGAAAACGTGGATGATAACCAACAGGTCGACAACGTGGCTCGAAACATGCGTGCTACTTGATGGCTGCTGTTGCGATGAAACATTTGCTGTATACTTTGTTTGGACCGAGAATAAAATGAAAGACTATACGTACTGCCAGTTTGTCTGCCTGAAAGAGCTGTTGATGAAGGAACCTACTGTTACGTCACAGGATGGGGGATACAGAGAAGCAAGTGAACGGAGGAAGTTAGTGGTCAAAGACTAAGGGCGAAATCAAACTTGGCCATGTGTCCGGTCCAACCTTTTGGGATTACTTTTGCATGAGGGATGTTTCGAACCTGTTATAATGCCACTAATTTCGAACTAGCTTTCGAACAAAAACGCTGCATCCGAAGCAAGTCCATACCAGACTGAACCGATCACCAAGACTTATGTCGCCCAGCGTACAAAATAATAGTTAATGAATTACAAGCAACGAAAAATTGCTGTCAAGGATCTCGCCCAGTCAAAATGTGCCAAACCAAGTTTTAAACTCGAAAACCAGTAACCATAAAAATCTCCGATTGCCGATTCCAGACTTGTACGTTGGCCCGCTGCAGCGGACACTAGTCACTGCGTCCGAGTGTGCGACTATTCTTAACAACACGCACGATTGGCGAACGGACATCATGCACGACAAGGCACTAGTTGAAGGGCTTGCACGCACACAACTGTGCGGGGCAAACGGCATAGAAATCCGCTGTCGAATCCCCGTGTATCGTTGGCTGATTTTTCGGTTTTCTTTTCTTGGAATTCTTGTATAGGCATTGTACAGTGCGTTGTGCAACCATGCATGCGTAGCCGACCTAGGCTGTACACTTTGTCTATGTTTACAGGGGGACAGCGATTCACCTCTTGTATGCCGGGTTAACGGTCGTTGGATTCCACATGGCGTCCACACCACCGCCATGGGTGTGTTTGGAGGACCTCATGAGCGTCCCCAAGGACAACACGAATTTTGTGAAATCGGTGTTGCGTTCCACACTAAGGTAGTGCTGGTGAAGACTCAAGTGCAAGACACAGATATAAAAAGTACATTCCTGTTTTTTAGATACACGCTTTCGTCAACTGGATACAAGACATCCGAACGAATGAAACATTATTGTAATGTGAAGGCCTAACTATACTTCGTTCTCTCAGAGAACAAAGAACAAATTCTCGCGCGCTGATTGGTCCACGTATGTTCAACAGCCAATCAGCGCGCGAGAATTTGTTCTTTGTTCTCTGAGAGAACGAAGTATAATTAGGCCTTTATGATTATTCGTTCTCTTGTTAATTCATTTCATGTCCCGTCAGCGTGCGTCGTTTACTTGCAGCTGTGTAAGATTCGCGTGTGTTAGGTAAAATTGAAATAATCGTGACCTGAAAGAGCGAGAAGAATAAGCACCATGGGTCATTGAGTTCATTATGCGAAATCGCTTTCGATGTGTTGGTTCGTGTGAGTAAAATTCGCCTCAATCAGATGCATTCGCCCGTGTTCGTCTCGTAATGTGAATCGCTTCTTTGCTGAACAAGATATACACATTCCGAAATGCAACAATGTTCTGGATTTTTATGTTTGACTTCCGTTGACAGCATCTCTTGTGACCTTGTACCTCTGGCGCTCGTCTGGGTTTTCATGCCGCACTTCCTGTGTGAAGTTCTGGCGCACACAATTTTATTGAGAGCTCAATATAATAAAATGTATCCGCGTAACAAAGACATCTCGTTCTGTTGTCGATTCACAACGTACGTTTAGTTTTTCCTGCAAGTATTGGCAATAACACAAACATTTCACATGAGAGCGACGTGGGAATCCAGACAAATAACGAGAAAAAGATTACAGCGGCCGATTTACAAAATCACATAAACAATAAAATGGTCACAAAAATCCGTCATGGTAGTTTATCACTCAAAAATAGTCCAGAAGCACGCGATTTCATCCGGAACCCGGACAATCGAACAGTCTGTGGTGCCAAAATTCAGTGAAGCCTTTGAATTGACCACCACAATTTCTGCAGTCATACAGCTGAAAAGAACGCATCGTAGACGACTTGTCTGCCGCTTTCATTGATTGCAAGCAAAAGGGTATTTTCTTAAAAAACAAGTTGGGTTCTAGGGTAGTTTAACCAGTTTTTAACCTTCAAGTGACTGTCATCCCGTCGCTTGGCCATCGAATGCGCTTCGTTTCCTTGCTTCAATCCTTGTCCTTCCGAACCCGTCTGCGCACGGAAAGCAGCCTGCATGAGACATCGTTCAAATTCTGAGGAAGCACGAGATGTCTTTTATGACGAACAAGTTCCAGATTCTTGAAAGCTTTTTAAATATCTTAATTTCAAAAAAATGTTTTTATACTCATCTCAGATACCGTCACCACCAGCAGGCAGCTGAACAACAGCATACCAAATGTGGTTGAACGAATTTTGGGCATCACGATGCGTGCGAAAGTGGGGAGAGTTGGTGCGTTTAAACAGAACGTTGTTCATGAAAAAAGAACAAAACAATCAATACGTGGATATGTTGACACGGACAATCATATCTGCGCGTTTAAATTGAAAGTTAAAGGGGGCCTTTCGCATTTCAAGCCCCCTTCAAACCTCGCATGTATTTAGACAGTGGTCAAGGCGTCATAAAAGTCAAACACACCGGAGGTCCAACGTTCAGCATGCGGCCAGGAGATGCGCTTCAAGAGGAACATCCGGGAACAAAATCAAATGTGGACCAGCCCAATTTCTACCTGCGCTTTCAGGCAACTCGCCTGATGACAAGGGTGGTCAAGGCGCAGAATGTTTCGCACGATATTTGCCCCTGCCTCACTATAGAATTTCGCTCTTCTTTTTATTTCGAATTGCAACGAACTGTTCCTGCGTGGCTGCTAAATGTTTCAATGTCTGCTTGTCACGCTGGAGCAATTCGTCGAAATTCGAAATAAAAAGAAAAGCGAAATTCCATAGTTGGCGGTGTTGCACGTTTCATGCGAAACATTCATTCGCCTTGACACCTTGTTGATCAAGCAGTTTGCCTGAATGCGTTTTTTGCCCAACCCTGGCCGACATATCATATTGAAGGCCTTGACGATTGTGGCCTTCTGGTAACTTCTTTTCAATTATACACAAATTTTATTTGAACTGGCCCAACTAACCATGACCGACATCAAAGTTGTTGATCGAATCTGATCGGACAAATATGATTATAATATACATAGTAGTTGCACGACGTCGACCTAGCTTCACACGAACTTTTACACCCAACTCTTATTTCGAGAGTTCCACCGATGGCGTAACATACATCTTATGATGCAAAAATCCCACGTGATATCAGCAAGTCAGATCCGATCCGATCCCCCAGTTTCATATATCGCACCATGCTCTCTGACAGAACCATTGTCTTCAGCACATTCCTGCACCCACATTTCGGACAGTGTTATGGTACGTGCAAATAACGGTACCAACATTTTCTGACAAGAGTATTCGGAAAATCTCTTCATCAAAACAACCATTGAGCCGCAAAAACAAGAGCATTCAGGCATTTAAAGATGGGCACTTAACCATGGGAAAATGACATTTAAGCGTATACCATCATTGCGATACCGAAACCAACGAAAACAGGAACATTAAAACAGTGGAGGACACCATGACCAACGCAAAAACATTCACATCTGTCGTTATCCGAATCCGAAAATCGACGACACCAATGACATTCAAAGCCGTTTTCAGCATGATCATGCCACTCGAAGCAGGAGAGTATACCGCTGCGTACGTGCTTATTAGGAAACAGAACCAACCAAACTGAAGACGATGATCACTATGATGATGACAAGCATACCTAGCGTAGTAAGATATCATTCAAACATCTCTCTTGCCCACCCTCTTCTGCGCCCGTGCAACACCGTGCTTAATCCTAGATGCGTTGCCTCCAATGTTGATACGGTATGTGTACGTGGGCAGCATGAACGTGTTTGCGTCACAGCTGTTGCATCAGATGAAAAGGACAACAGCAGGAAGACAAAAGACCCTACTCCATTTGTCCTCCTTCTTACCAATCCAAAATTGTCCACCGAAAATAGTCCAACTTGCAAATGTCTAGAATCGCAGATCTATCAAAGTTGCACCTTTTGTCACACTACACTGGTTAAACAATTCATTGCAGGGTAAACATATTTCGAAAAATAAGTAAGGTGAAACAGAAATGACAAATCAACAAGTTTCTGTCTGTGCGAGCGCACTTCTGGTGCTAGTTCATTTGAGCACCATGGCAGAAGCTCCTATAACTCAAACAGATTCGCAGCCACCTGGAGGCACAACGAATTTGGCGGAAGGCCGTTAGTGGTGCATTCTTTCTGCTAAATTAACAGGCATTCTGAATAATAATAAAATTTTGTGATGAAGAGTTTCGTGAAATTCGAACTTTGTGTTTTTCGACCATATGCTGATGAGACGCCGTTGTGCTAAGTTGGTTGGCCGCTCAGATTTTCCTGCTTATTCACCGCAGGGCAACTTTTGAGGAACAGACACAGGCAAAGCCAAACAGAATCATAGCCAATCAACTATGCAAAATGGCGTCTCACGAACAATTGGTTGCACTATACCTCTAGTTACAGTGTGTGCCACGCCTACGAATCTGCCGGACCACGTGCATATCGTTGAAACGGCGCACTATCGCAAAGCGATGGCACACGGTATTGGCGTGCCGGAGAACAGAGTGCACACGAACCTCACGCTTGAGTGCGCCGACGGGTCGGTAATTGCTCCGTAAAGGCCTAACTATACTTCGTTTTCTCAGAGAACAAAGAACAAAGAACAGATTGTCGCGCCCTGATTGGCTGTTGAACATACCTACGTGGACCAATCAGGGTTGAAAAAAAAATTTTTTATTAACGAGCTTTTTTAAAAAAAAAATTTTTTTTGATTTTTTTGACGAAAATTTTTTTACTAGAAAAAGTGTTGCAAACGACGTTTCAGGACAAATGAAATCGATCCAACATATTTTTCAAAAAATGAAAAATTTTCGCCTGAGACCCAACTTGTGTGGGTTTGTGCCTGGAACCCGGTAGTATTGTGCAGATTCTATGGTCTTCTACCAGTCTGAGGTTGACGTTGACTAACGATGTTACTCTGATGTATTGTAGCATGCCGTACAACGTATTTTAATGCATCTAATGCCGTATATCTGACATACGACCATCAAAATATCGATTACAGCCCAAATCTTGCGTGTCAGATCGACTTTGCGCGCCCGGTTTTGCAGCAGACCTATGTATAATAGTTGGGTCCCGCTCGGTTCACTATGTGTAGGTTTGACTGTACCTAAAGTCTCGGATACCTGATGAAGAAAGTTGCTCTCTCCCTCGGTATTTTTTTCGAGAAAAAATGGAGCACGATCGCTTTTGGAACGATTAAAACAGCTGCCTTCGGGGTGATGTCAGCAATGATTTTGACGATTTCGTTGGTGCCGAAACTGTCGATTTTTGCTGTCGGATCCCACTAGAAAACAGTACCGGATGCTCTTCGTGAAAAAAAGATACCGATTGCGGATGCAACGTCGTCACCCCAACGACGTGATTTATTAGTTGGAATTCTTGTACAAATTGTTTGTCCAAATAGATCTGCTCCCGCTCCTGTACAATCCGCAATTGTGTCGATTTTCGACCTATAAGCTCGATACGCTAGTTGTTCGTTGCAGCTACATCTGGACGGACAACGGATTGAATTTCAAATACATGGCGTGCGTGCTGGGCGGACTCGGTCACGAGTGGGACTCCAGTATCACGCAGATGTCGTGCAAGCCAGGTATCGTACTGGAACTCTAGTAAATTGCCTTCTTTGGGCGTTTCACACGTTGCACAAACGTTTGAAAGATTAATAATGTTCCAACACTAACCGCAGTGTGCGAAGTTGGCCACATTCCAACCACCGACAACGCATTGGCAACCAGTGTGATTGACATATCAGCTATCATTCCGAACACTGACTTGATCGACGTTCGTTCCTCTGCAGTTTTTTTGTGATTCTCTCTCTCTCTTTCTAAATCGCATCAAAATTTGCACCCGATGATCTTTATACACTCTTCCAGTCTGGTGCGACCGTTACGTTGCACTGCTCGGACGGGTACGCGTGGAGCGGCGGCACGGCCAATTTGACGTTGACCTGTGAAGGACCGCAATGGCAAACGTTGGATCAGGCGTGCGAGCCAGGTCGCTGAAACATTATTTTTCGTTTAAGGCCTTGCTATACCTTGTTCTGTCACGCAACGCGAAACAAATTTCCCCGTCTGATTAGTTCTCACGCTCGCGCCATGCAATTTGTTTCGTGTTTGTGTGAGAGAGTGGAGCCATAATACGTCAAATATCATGCACTATACGTGTTTTGAAGGTGTGGTTTATGTATTATTTTGTGCATTTTCTTGTGTGATTTCAGTGTGCAAATACAGCGACGTACCGATGACTGAAAATGTCAACGGGCAACTGACAACCTACAAAATGGCAATTGAAGCGCTGCAAGTAGTAAAGGTAATTATCGACTGGGTTTGTTTATTAATCCAATAATGGCTTATTCAAACGGCCTAGAATATCAGGGTACGAGCTACGCCTCCGTGAACGTCGCTGACATTTATTTATAGGATCGTGGCAGCGTTTCGCTGACGTGCGCAGCGCAACACCTGTGGAGTGACGGCAATGAAATGCAGACACTGATGTGCAACAACAAGGATTGGGATTGTTTGGATGGACTGACGTGCGATCCTGGCGAGTTGCTGCCAGTTCAAAACATTATTTTATTTTGTATATTATCTATTCATCAATTTTAACTTAGAGTTATCACTCATCTTTATTTTGGTCAAATCTTGAGACGTCTGA
This sequence comes from Rhynchonema sp. JSB1_4, assembly GCA_030248065.1. Taxonomy (NCBI): domain Eukaryota; kingdom Metazoa; phylum Nematoda; class Chromadorea; order Monhysterida; family Xyalidae; genus Rhynchonema; species Rhynchonema sp. JSB1_4. The sequence continues at coordinate 18,778 of JASAMV010004796.1, forward strand.
TTGCTTATAGTCTGCCCGAAGTCAACTCTGCCGTCGACGGCAAACGTGGAGCCGAACGTGGAATACACGGAAGATTTTGACCTCGTGGTCACGGTCGGTTTGGTCCTCGACAATTGTTGCTTGTTTTTTTGCTGCTGATTTCACCACGTTTTTGTGATGTGCAGGCTGGTGGCACGGCAACGTTGACTTGCGAATGCGATTACGCGTGGAGCGACGGAACGTCGAATGTAACGCTCGAATGTCTATCAAATCATCAATGGGAGTCGCTCGATGGAAAGACATGCGAACTTGGTCTGTTGAACTATGGTTAACCAAACTATTCCGCGGCTTTTCAGGCCGGACCTTTTCAGGCCCAGTTTTCAGGCCCGGCCGATTGAGGCCCAGCATGTTTGACCCGTTTATAGGCTTAGGCTCCTGCCGGGCCTGAATCGGCCGGGCCTGAATGGCCGGGCATTAAACTGTACCCCGGAACTGAATCGTCGCACAACATAACCAAATGATTTCGCAACGCTTAAAGAGCGTGTTTTCACTGTTTAGTTGCCTCATGCATGCATGTGTTGCACAGCCGGTAGCAGGTTTGGATGTGTTTATTTCGACCTGTCTTCTTGAACAACGTGACCCATTCTGAAGGCACTTAACCGCAGATCTGTTGCCTGGCCTCAGCTTCTGTGCAGCAATTTGTCCCCGACTTGTATTGAACATTTATGAATAACACGTTGGAATTTTAAACCGCTTTGTATTTCTGACAGTCTGCTCCACATCGGCTATTCCAACGTCCGATATTGTCAGCGACCTTGACGATGCCAAAACGTTGGTGTCACGGAAAGTGCACGTGATGGATGCTGTACAAGTAAACTTATGGTCCTAATGTTTTTTTGAAATCTCAGTTTAAGTGTGATCGCCAATCTATCTTGCACAGGAGTCCGGCACCGCCACTCTATTCTGCGCGTCAGGCTTTGCCTGGAGCGACGGCAGCACGTGTGTAACAATAGAGTGCACATCAGGAATGTGGAAGACACTGGCCGGGAAAACTTGCGTCGCAGGTGTGATGCTTGGGCTAAATTTGTCAATGATTGTTAACGATAATTAAACGTCGTGTCTTGCCACTTCAGTTTGTGATGTTGCATCGCTGCCAACCGTCGACAACGGGGTTGATGAAAAAAGTTTTGATGCGTTTTTCTCTCGCAGTAAATACATTACTGTTAATCAGAAATTGTAGACTGTTATCAACTCAGGGTCAGCATAAGAACTTATTTTTTTGGGCTGCGTACTAGACAATGCAAAGCCAGACTTCACATGCTTTCCTCAACTTGTGCTCTATTTGAGCAGTGGCAAGGTTGCGGTGCACAACTTGTAACGAAACTAAAAAGTGGAGTCTTATTTTGAAAAATTCATCATGGGTAGCGAAGAATAGCCCACTTTTACATCAATCCTGGTGGCCAACATAAACACGGACGAAACAAGCATTGTGTATCGATCCCATGTGGCCGTACTCAACGCCGTCTTAGTGCGTTTTGTTGAAAACTGGTTTACTTTGCTCAAGACACCTGTACTTGCATGCTCACAATTCGCTGATATCTGTACGTTCTGACAGGATGGAGGAACGGCAACAGTGCGCTGCGCCGATGGATATGTATGGAGTGACGGCCATGAGACTGCAACCGTTGAGTGCAATTCAGCTGCATGGGTAGATTTGTCAGGAAAGCACTGTGTTCGAGGTAACATTTTTGTACGTACATGGACTCGTCTAGTCCATCTTCGGCGTTCCGAAACTTTTTTGGATGCACGGTTGTGACTAAAATTTAGCAACATTATTTCCAGTTTGTGATATTAGCCTGCTGCCAAAATCGAACATTATTGCCCATATTGACAACGATCCGGCGACCATCATCTATAAGGGCCAAGTGATTGCACTCGATGCAGTTATGGTTCGTCAACCTGCAGTAATCTTACTAGTTCCATGGGCCTGATAACGTGTTTGATATTTCTGTCCTTTATTGTTGCAGGAAGGAGGAACGGCAACACTACGATGCGCAACGGGCTATGTGTGGGATGACGGTCATGAGACCACAACCACTACATGCAACTCGGCTACCTGGCAAGATTTATCTGGAAAGACCTGTGTTCGAGGTATGATATGAACCGAACTGAAGTAATGTCCGTCCACAAAATTCATGGAAAATTTTTAGTGTACGGCACGGCCGTAGAATAGCTTCGGATTTCCTTGCGTGCTAGAGATGCAGCAGACGCGCATTTCTAAAAGACAGGTCAACTTTGAGGCGTTGTTATTCATGGATAGTTGTTTTACTTGCGACAATATTATTTTAAGGATGCAACACAAATGTTTTAGATAAGTTTATCAGACTCCAAGTAGATTTTGAACAGAGACGTGAAAATGTCACGCCGACTACAAATGACATTCTAAAAAATTGACTGCAGTCATTTTGGATCGTGCAAATGTTGGTTAAATTGGATAAAAAATCGAAATGATTCTCTAAAACGTTTGTGTTCCATCCATAAAACAATATTATTGCAAGTAAAACATCCATCCAAAAATAACAACGTGCTAAAGTTGACCTGACACTTTGAAATGCGCGTCTGCTGCAGCTCTCGCGCGCAATGCAATCCGAAGCTACATATTTTGCGGCCATGCTGTGCACAGCAATATTTTCACTTATGCGTTTCAGTTTGTGATATTAGCTCACTTCCGACGTCTGACGCCATCTTGCACATGAACGACGAGCCAACGAGCATAATCTACAAAAGTCAAGTAATTGCCCTTGATGCGGTCATGGTACGTCCAATTTGGTCAAAGAATCAAACTGGGTGATCTTAGTATCTTCTATATTTGTTGAGAATTGACATGTCGGTGGATACAGGATGGTGGAACGGCTACACTGCGATGCGTTCAGGGATATGTGTGGAATGACGGCCACGAGACCACAACCACTACGTGCAATTCGGGCGTGTGGCAATATCTGACAGGGAAGAGCTGCGTTCAAGGTAAAGGTGGAATTATAGTCGGGCTGGCGACCACTACCGGTGACCAGTGTGTGTTTGCATATACATACGGGTGTGAAACAGTTAAATCTTGTTTATAATAGACTAAACACGTTCAGAACAACACCATAATCACGCTTTCAAATGTTAGTTGGTTGGTTGGTTGGTTACCAAGTTAGCGGGTGATGTGATACGTAAATATTCGAGTGGTCGTCGTGACCAGAAAATGGTCGTTGCGCCCAAAATTTACGAAGTTGAAACATTTCAACTCTTTTGTCAAAATTTCAATGTTCTAGTATTGATCAGTAATGGTGTTTAAACGACACCCAGAATTCTTTGAAGCTCATAAAAGCCATTAGTGGTTGACTTCCAAACACCACGCTTGAGCCACAGCATCTTCAAGTGTCAAACTGGTCGCAGCTCTGGTGGCGCCCAAAATACAAATTGTTTGGTTTCTTCACGTTTACTTGACAAAAATACCTTTTTGCACGCTTTTTGTCAGCAACAACCTTTTTACGTGAACGCCTGAACATTGAAAAAAAACGAAGAACAGTGCAGCAGCGTGTCTTCTGCTGGGTAGTGGTCGCACGCGACCAACTATAATTCCACCTTAAACGCTAAATTGAGTCCTCTGCCTGTTACTGTCCCTGATACTAAAAGTTTTCCAATAATAAATAAAGTTATCCGATGATGGGTAGTGTTCGAACTAATATCGATATCGCTAAGTTCTCATTGTCGAGATTGATATCGACATCGAGATTTCTTCTCGGGATCGGGATCGATATTTCGATACTATGAGGTTTACATTTCTTCATGTTTTTCATCATCGAACAAAAAGAAACTACCAAGAACACAAAATATTCCAATGAGGTCGTACCACGTGCATCATGCGAAAAATAATCCGTGTGTCAACATCAATGATCTCGCGGCATTGATGACGTATGATTACGCGGCTTATTTTTTGGCTTGGAGTCAGTCTAGGCCTGCAGCTATGGGTTAGGATAAGGCGAATGGTTAGGCTTACAGTTAGGCCAAGACCTATAGGGTCAGACAAACTGCTTGGGTTGTCAAACTGCAGACTGCGGGTGGCACAGCATTCACAGTGGACAGTGGCGTGAGATGCCTGCTGTTTCTGCCCTGCACTCTGCTTGCATCAAAATTGCGTGTGTGTCTGCATGCGGTTGCGATAGTGCGTGGTACTGCGCATAGTTTGTATCCACCTACTATCGCATTGTTCTCCACTTGATTATGACATATTGACATCATCAAAAAATTTGTCGATTGACCATATCGATCTCGAAACTTTTTTGTCGTTATTTCGATACGTAGAATCAATGTTTCGAGATCGATATCGAGATCTATATCTCGGAACTCGCGCTTTCGATAACGATATCGACATATCCAATGCAAAGCCAATCGATATCGAGACTCGATATTCTGGATCGGTATATCGCTCGAACATTGACTCTGGTGGATTATTTTGCAGTTTGTGACATCAGCCTGCTCCCGAAATCTAATTTGATTGCCCACATTGACGAGAATCCGACTAATATTATATATCAAAAGCAAGTGATTGCACTCGATGCTGTTATGGTACGTCCGTGACAGGTTCCTTACTGCTCATTTAATACTTACTGCAAAAGTTTCCGCTGTTACAGGATGGAGGAACGGCAACACTACGATGCGCTGACGGGTACGTTTGGGATGATGGCCATGAGACAACAACTGCTACGTGCAGCTTGGCCACGTGGCAAGACTTGTCAGGAAAAGAATGTATTTCAGGTAAACGTGGCGTGGAGCCTAATCAAAAGTACCAAGAAGATGTGAGAAGCAGTCCCAGATGCAAAGTTAGGTTTATCTGTTTCAGTTTGTGACATTAGCTCGCTGCCAAAATCAGTTGACATCGCCGACCTTGACGACGATCCAGCTAACATGATCTATCAAAAGCAAGTAATCGCGCTCGAAGCGGTTATGGTAAGTCCGCCCTAGGTTTCGCCTTTTTACGTATATTTGGCCCAAGTTGACCTATTTTTGTTCTTTTTGGCTACAGGATAAAGGAGCAGCAACGTTGCGATGCGTTGATGGATACGTGTGGAACGACGGCCATGAGACTACAACCGTTTCGTGTAATGCCGCTTCATGGCAAGACATATCCGAAAAATCCTGTGTGCAAGGTAGCTGTTGTAAATTCATTGATGGGGAAATTTGTTAAAGTGTTAGCTGGTGATGCGTCACGATTGTTGGTGAACGTATGTTCACGTTGTTTTAGTGTGTGCTATTAGTTCGCTGCCGATATCCAATGTCGCCTACATCGACGACAATCCAACGAGTGTGATTTACCGTAACCAAGTGATTGCACTTGACGCAGTTATGGTACGTTCCCTTAATGACAACACGCTCTTATAGCTTTCGACAAACTGTCTGTCTACAATTCGTAAAATAACAGGATGGAGGAACGGCTACACTTCGATGCATAGAAGGATACGTATGGAATGATGGGCACGAAACCGCAACTATTGCTTGTACTTCCGCTGCATGGGAAGATTTCGCTGACAAGTTCTGCGTTCCAGGTGCAGTACGTACACGCATAGCTTTATCGCCAAACAGAGATAATTTTTATTCGACGTAACCGTCTGGTAGGGCCGATTAAGTGTGCGGTGTAGCACACCACAGTTTATCACTTCCAGTTTGTCCTATCGACTCGCTGCCGAAATCGAACATTATTGCCCACATTGATGAAGATCCTTCGAATGTCATCTATCAAGATCAAGTTATCGCTCTTGGTGCTGTTAAGGTTTGCTCACAAGAATTGCACCCCTCTTTCAGTGTATGGACTTCAGTCGGTTTATCCGTGATTGTAGTTCAGATGTTCACGTGGTTACAGGACGGAGGAACTGCAACATTGCGGTGCGCCGACGGATATGCGTGGAATGACGGCCATGAGACCGCAACCGTTGAATGCAATTCAGCTGCATGGGAAGATTTGTCAGGAAAGCACTGTGTTAAAGGTGAAGGTTGTGAATCAGGGCAGCAGGAAATTGTGCCTTTGCAAAAAACATGGATCACGAGTGATCTCATCGAATCACATCGTCAAAACGTGGATTTGCCAGTTTCAGTTTGTGATATCAGCTTGCTACCAAAATCTAATATCGTGGCCAACATTGATGAGGATCCAGAGAGCGTGATATATCAGGATCAAGTGATTGCGTTGGATGCGGTTTTGGTAAGTCAGTCAAACATGAATATGTGATAGTGGTCCGTTGACCTGTGCTACAGCCCGTGCAGTCAGTGTGTGTTACGCTGAGAGTGGCTGTGTGTGTGTAGACGCAGTGTGCGTTGCACGTTATGGAGTCAGTGAGCATACCTTGTTCGTGCAGTCGTTTGGTGCTGCATAGGTATGTGAGATCCTTCAAGCCCGCCTGTCAGACGGACGCGTAGTTCAGCTGGTTAGAACAGCCGGTGCCGGAAGACGCAGGTTCAACCCCTGCCGTGTCCATAATGTTTGGTGTGGCTTGGAGGATCACAAATACATTACCTGCCCTCACTTTTGATCGACAACATTCAGCGAAATTCACTTAACTGCAGGAAGGAGGAACTGCTACCTTGCGATGCAAAGAGGGATACGTGTGGAATGACGGCGACGAAACCGCAAGCATCACCTGCAACTCCGCTGCATGGACAGACTTGACTGGAAAAGCATGTGTTCGAGGTGACGTGAGCAATCACAGTTGCAAAGTCCAATTTGCATTGTTCGTGATGAAAAGTTCAAGCACGCGTACTTCTAAAAGCAAAGTGTGGTAATCAATTCTAGTTTGTGCTATCACCGCGCTGCCGAAATCTAACATCGCCCACATTAACAGTGACCCAGCAAGCGTTATCTATCGAGACCAGGTGATGGCACTTGATGCAGTCATGGTACGATATCAGTAAATGATCCATGTTTTTCTTCACTCCTGTTGATAATGGTTGCACGTTACACTTGTCGTTAACCGATCCTTGTTCGGGTGGTAATAGGATGGAGGAACGGCGACAATGCGCTGCGCTGATGGATATGTGTGGAATGACGGTCACGAGACAGCAACCATCACATGCGTTTCTGCCGCATGGCAAGATTTCGGGGATAAGCTCTGCGTTCCAGGTTCAAAAGAGTTCATCATATTCACAACCGTTTCGGCAACCGTTTCTGTGCAAAGAATTGCTTGCAAAATCCAGATTAAAGCTGCAAAACTTGTTTTTTTAGTTTGCGAAATTGGGTCGCTGCCGACGGTAAACATTGTCCACATTGATGCTAATCCGACAAGTATTATCTACCGAAACCAAGTGATTGCGCTCGACGCAGTTATGGTACGCGTAACAGCAACCAGTGCTCATTCTTTGCCGTTATTTCAATCTATAATAGATCCAAAAGCAAGAACATTGTATTTTATCATACAAAAGCTAGGATCCCGGTACTTCGATAGACAGCGTTGGTTCACCCACCAATTCTCTTTTACTTTATGTTAACTGAAAACACGACCCGAATAGTGAATATAATCCTGGTTTTGGAAATTTTGCAGGACGGAGGAACGGCAACATTGCGATGCACTGACGGATACGTGTGGAACAATGGGCAAGAGTCCACCACCATTGCATGTCATTCAATGACATGGCAAGATTTGACAGGGATGAGCTGCGTACAAGGTAGATAGTAAGCTTCGCAACACAGTTGTCTGCATGTGTGCTGAGCAAGAGAACTGGCTCAAAAATATACGAGAACGTTTATCGGTTGCAGTTTGTGACATCAACTTGCTCCCAAAATCTAACGTTATTGCCCATATTGACGAAGATCAAGCAAACATCATCTATCAAGATCAAGTGATTTCGCTTGACGCAGTCCTGGTCAGTCTGTCAATAGAAAATTGAAGCCGAATGACGCTCGATAATTTCTGCTTGTATTGGCTACAGGATGGAGGCACAGCAACACTGCGATGCGCTGAGGGGTACGTGTGGAATGATGGTCGCGAGACCACCACTACTACATGCAGCGTCGCTACGTGGCAAGATCTGTCTGGAAAGTCATGTGTGCAAGGTGCATGATGTGTATGGCAACACCTACAATTTCCACCATTGTGAAAATGTGCTTGGTGTTCATACGATACCTTTACCCATCACAGTACAACTCAGGTTAATTGTTCCAGTTTGTGAGACCAGCAAATTACCAAACTCTAACGTCGTCGCTCATATCAGCGAGGATCCAACGAGCACGATCTACCAAAATCAACTGATTTCACTTGATGCGGTCATGGTGAGCGCGAGGGTTTGCTTCCTATGCGCTCGGCACCACACAGTTTGCATAGTAATATTACAGGAAGGAGGAACGGCTACGCTGCGATGCGCTGATGGATACGTGTGGAACGATGGCCATGAGACCGTAACTATTGAATGTAGTTCAGGTTCATGGGAAACCTTGTCAGGAAGAACATGCGTACCAGGTACGCTTTTAACCACACAAATTAATTTCTGTCGAAGAAGCTCGTTTGTTTGCTTTAGTTTGTGACGTCAGCTTGCTGCCAAAATCAAACATAATTGCACACATTGACGAAGATACAGACATCATCGTATATCACGATCAAGTCATCGCTCTTGATGCAGTCCTGGTTCGTTTGTCCCATATAGAACTTCCACTACACACTGCTTGCGATCATTGTTGCTAACATAGCTGCTTGTATGGTCGTACGTCGCTATTACAGGACGGAGGAACGGCAACATTGCGATGTGTTGAAGGTTACGTGTGGAATGATGGCCATGTGACCGCAACTGCCACGTGTAATTTGGCCGCATGGCAAGACTTGTCAGGAAAGACCTGCGTTCCAGGTATGTATATCAAGTGAAACCTGACCTATTACGCCAATTTCTGCAAATAGGAGCTGAAGAAAAATCGTGTATTGGCATTTTACCTTGGGCGTGCGACCTGGTTTTCATAAATGCATCGAATTGTTTGAATCACTCATTGCAGTTTGTGACATTAGTGCGCTGCCGAAATCGGGCGACATCGCTCACATCAACGAGAATCCAACAAGCGTTAGCTATCAGGGCCAACTAAGTGCGCTGGATTCTGTCATGGTACGTCTGTCATTATTGGATCTGGGTTGGAACTAGTGCTGGTTTTGGCGACAAGTATTTTGTATACGGGCTATTACAGAATGGAGGAACGGCAACACTGCGATGCGTTAGTGGATATGTGTGGAATGACGGCCACGAAACCACGACCATCACGTGCAGTTCCGCCACGTGGCAAGACCTGACCGGAAAGGCCTGTGTGCAAGGTATGTGAGCTCATGCAAAACTGATCAGATGATCCCAATGTATTGGGTCGCGATAACACATACGACAGTGATACTCCAGTGTGTGGCATCAGTTCGCTGCCGAAATCTAACATCGCCAATATAAACCACGATCCAGCAAGCGTAATCTATCGTGATCAAATAATAGCACTTGATGCGGTCATGGTACGTTTGCCATCCAGGAACATTAGACATTGACATCTTCTATCTGACAAATCGTTGTTTCCCTAAAACAGACTGGAGGGACCGCAACTGTTCGATGCGCAGATGGATACGTTTGGAATGATGGTCGTGAGACCGCAACCATTAAATGCAATGCCGGCACGTGGGAAGATTTGGCTATGAAGTCTTGCCTACCAGGTGAACAGTAGCAAAACACAAATTGTTAGCACCAAAAAGAAGAAGATACGGGTGAATTCCAATAAAATTAGTCAGTTGGGTGACAGCAGTTCAAACATGCTTGCTAATTGTATTTTCCAGTATGTGCCATCAGCTCTCTTCCGAAATCAAGCACAATCGCCAACATTAATGACGATCCAATGAGTGTAATCTATCAGGGTCAAGTGCTTGCATTAGACGCGGTCATGGTACGTCGGGTGTCAACCGTAATGATGTTTTTTTCCATTTGTAGTATTTGATTGTAACCCTTGGTGTGAGTACAGGATGGAGGTACAGCAACTTTACGGTGTGCTGACGGATACGTGTGGAACGACGGCCGTGAAACCACAACCATCGCGTGCAATTCGGCCACGTGGCAAGCTTTGTCTGGAAAAACCTGCGTTCAAAGTGAGACCTGGAACTGGGGAACTGAGAATCAATTGAGCACAGTTGTCTTGTCTCTGTTCGCAACAATGTAAGACTTACTAGGCCTAGTCTTCCGTTTCGCGCGTGATAATGTGGGCCCTGGCTAGATCGCTGGCAGCTGGAAATTACTCGTCTTTTCAAGATTTATTTCAGTGCTACGCCTTGCCAATTAGAACATCCGAGTCCTTACGTGGGACTCCAATTCTTCGGGTAAACATAGACGCACACACCGAAGTTTATAACGGATCCTTGTTTCAGTGGGCTGTTCTGCACTTGAAGTCGAAGGACAGAAGGATGCTACTCTTGCCAACTATGAGCCGTTCAAGGACCAAAAGTACGCTCACGGTCGACGATTCACGATCAGCTGGTAAATTTCTGACGCTTCAAACCTGCTGTGAAACCAGTAGGAATGTGTAGAGGCTGTGTTTGTGTTGTGCAAAAAGGCATTTGGTTGCAACTAAAAAAGTTATTACTCAACGTCGTGCAAAGAGAGCCAATGGTCCAGCTTCTTGAGTGAAATTTCGGTTCCGGTGTCCGCAAAGAATGCATCTTCTTCCCGAGAACACCACTACTCATGCTATTTTCAAATAAACTTGAGTAGTTGGGCTCAGTTAGGAATTGAAAAAAAAGCTCAAAAAAGTTCAACTACATGAAACTTATCGAAAACGCAGGAGCCGATCGTCGGAGTTCGTTTGCTTGCAATGGGAATGCGTGGGATATGCGGACCTGGTTGGCGTGAGCGCCAGCAACGGCGCCGAACTGCCAAATTTGCTCGCGAACCCGAACGGCGCCACGTTCGACGTGATTTGCGACAGGGGCGCTTGGCGCGAGGCCGACTCAGCCGGCGATCCAACCGGCCAGCCGCTCCAGTCGGTCAAATGTCGTCAGGACCTGCTGGCCGTTGGTGGATGTGACTACGGAAACGGAATTGGAGGTTTGATTGCGTTGCATGAGTACTACGTGAAAGTGCACGTTTCATGTGTTTCGGAAGACAAGGTATACATATTTTGCGACAATTTTCTTGTTGCTGAGAAATACTTTTCCTCAGTTTCAATTCCGTGCTTTGTTTTCTCAAGTGGGCACGAGATAGATTTGATCAGATTGTCATTGTTTTGCAGAGCATCAATTGAATAAATTGACACGGAGTCACATGCCGACCGTCCGTCCTGTTCCATGTTAACCAGTATTCTTCTTTTCAGAGAAATGCGTTTATAGTCGTTCACTGGTTGTAAGTTTAATGTTTATCTTCGAAATCTTCTTTATCGGTTCCTATTTAGTGAACGTCACCCTGTTGCCAGGCTTGCACACTCCATCTAATTGCACGTGAGCTCTGAGACGATACCAGATGTTTCGATTTTTTTCGAAAACCGAGAAAGAAATCGAATAACGAAACCGAAATAATTCGGAACATGTGGAACCGTTACAGGCGTCTGCGTGAGCGCACTACGGTTGAATTCTCGAAAAAGCAGCGCTATATTTGATTACTCAATCAAATTGTGCAAGCCAAATGTCCATTGAAAAGGGCGTATAATCGTAACTTCCAACTGGTTGACTCAACTCGGTGGCGCTCACGTAAACAGCAGTGTTGTTCTTCAACACATTCACGTTTTGGGGCTATAAGGGACTTTACAAGCTTGCAAGCTTGTATAGCCACCCATCAGCTCATGACACTTTTTCTCAGCTGAAAAGCTTGACAGGATCCAGTGCTGCTCCGATTCCGGTCGGCTTACGAAGAAGAAAAGAAAGAGAAATTGGTTTTATTTTATTTTTGTGCGCCATTTTCTCTGACATTGATTGCGGAGGAACAATTTTTCACAGCGGAACCTGAACCTCCCATATAAAAGTGCCATGAGCTGATGGATGGACTATACCATATACCACTTCCTCGCAGGGTGACAACGCAGCGCCGTTCGACGGCAACGATGCCGAAATTGAGAGATACACCTACGTGGTGCCCGGTGGATTCCCGACGGGTAGATACCATACTGCAGTCTATCTTTTGAAATGAAAGTGCACACACACACAAAAGATTATCGAACATACTGTATATGTCGCCACCTTTATGTGAAGGTCGTCGCATTCGCGTCACAATGGAAACGCCGCCACCAGCACTCATGGCCACCACCGTGATCACGATTGGACTGCGCGTGGCCAACGGAACGACGAACAACGACTTGGCTTGGTGGTTCTACGTGCAACAGAATTTCCATGTTTGTTTCGCAGGGCGGGCGGCATTCTCAAATTCAAATTTTATCTGAACGCTTACGTAATAATCTTGACGGAGGATCCGGAAACAGCCTAGAAGAATAAACATATATAAGTATTAATAAACGAAAATGTGGACATGAATGAACAAACCACAACAACAACGTACCGGTGGGATTCGGACAACCAAATTAATGACCCCCAACAAGAAATCACGAAACAGTGGAGTGGAGAGTGGGCGTTGAAAATGCAGTTTAACGTTTGGTGGCAAACGAATGCGTCCGGTAGATTCGACTGAACACCTTCGGCTGATCAGTGGAATGGAATGTTGGGCGAAATTAAAACTCTGCGCTCTCGTCATATCTTGTCGTCCAAACACATGTATTATTTTTCGCGCTCATTTGGGACTGCTTAATTTGACGACAAGATTTGATGCCTTAACTTGACGACAGTGCTATCGGCCCAGTTTGGTGGCGAGTGCGGCGTTTCAGACGTTTTAGCGCTGCAAAATTGAGCGGGAGCGTTGCCATCAAACCTTCCTCTCTCAGCGAAAGAGTCCGATGGCACTTATTTGCCGCGCAACTTTATTCCACTGATCCTATCATTCAAATTCAGTTAAACGTTCGATTCCATTATCCACTCCAAAGTTTTTTTACTTAAAGGTCAAGGAGCACTTTGTTAAAACTGGTTTAAAACTGATCGTCCGACAAAAACGAAAAATCCAAATGAGACCATTCTGCGACAGTTCTTGAACGTGATTTTTGCTATTTGCGCCCGAACATCACGTAACACTACAAAACAGCGTACAACTACGATATATTTTAGAGGATAATGCACACTCTCGAACGATTTTGGGAAGTGGTTAAGAAGTTCATGTTCTGGACTGGCAACGAAAATGTATCGATCCATTTAGAGCCCCCGGGTGCTTCTTTGAGTGCGGGTAAAGTTTTACGCTTAAAAGCGCCCGAGGGATCTAATCGGGGGGAGGGCTTTTAGTGGAAAACTCAGGAATTTCTTCACAAACTTTGCTGCTGACAAATCAAAAATTCACCTGTTTTTTGTTTAAGCCCGACAGCTGGTGGTCTAAAGCGTCCGGCTGGTTCTCCAATTATGGACACCCCCATCGTCAAAACATTGATCCCAACCTTCCGTTTGGTAAGAATGGGGTTGGGCAAAAAAAAAAATTTTTTTTTTAAAAAAAAAAATTTTTTTTTTTTTAAAAAAAAAAGGTTTTTGAAAAAATTTTTTTTTGTAAAAAAAAATTTTTTTTTTAAAATTTTCGGGGGAACAAAATGTTCTAAAACGTCCAAAAATGGCCTTTTTGGCGGTTATTTTTTGTCATTTTTTCTCAAGGGTCGAAAAATTTTCTTCACAAAATCACCTTTGGGGCATGTATTTGGTACCAAAGATACCCCAAATGATGTTATTATACCTTCCCTTGATACATGAGACACAGTATGCATGTGCCTACATGGTACTTCGATGTCATACCCCATCAGGTCGGTCGTATACGACTGATTCAGCTGCCCGACAAGTATTTCTGCAGCTTATATTCTCAATTCTGTGTGGTTTATGAGTGAATCTTGCTTATTCGGCCACAAACTGTTGTGTCCGATACCACAGAGCAGCAATCATCGGTCCATATCAAGCACAGACTGTTGGATCGTACCGAAATGACGTAAACATCCTTGATAAGTGATGCAAACCAAGTCACAAAAGTGACTTGTCAATTAAAGTTGCATTTTTTCGCGATTTTGCGCGTTTTTTAGGCAAATTTGGTAAAATTTCCCCGAATCTCAGACTTTTAAAAAAAAAAATTTTTTTTTTAAAAAAAAAAATTTTTTTTTAAAAAAAAAACTTGTTTAAAAAAAAAATTTTTTTTTCCAACCCTGACTGGTAACGCAGATTAGATGTTGCACCGAAGCTTGAATAACGTTATTTAAACGTTCGTTCATCAATGGTAGTCTCTCTGTCTTTTCAGACTTCAACATTCGTGATCCCACATCGACGGCCGTGCACGGCGTCCTGTTCGACATGGAAATTGTGAACTTTCCAAATCAATTCGACGTTAGACTTTTGAACACGCGCGTAGTGCATTGTGTCTGGTCTGCTAAAAATTTACTGTAAAAAATGCGTTGGCGCGATGGAAGTGTACTGTACAGTGATGAAAAAGCAGAGGTTGAGAAAAATCAAAAACATACCGGAGAAAGAAAAAATTACTCCCGCCTCCCGAATAAGTCCCCAGTAAAGGTTTACCTGGAATATTTTTTCCACTAATCGCCCGTGGTCTTTTCAGCGCTGTTTCATATGCTTAGGCACCTTGGTGCATATTTTGGAATTTAGTTTTTTCTGACATCTCAAACTCAAATCCGAATCAAGGGGACTGAATTCGCATTATTGACTACTCTGATATATTCATGTGGTTAACTACGCAGCCGAATGTCACGAAGGCAGCGTTGGCATGTCTGTGACGACCAAACAATCTAAAGTCGCTTTTTCCGCACAGTTGTACGTCAACAACGTCCGTATTGGAGGCAACCCGCACGCTGGCGATGTGAACCCGGATCACTTTGGTCAGGTAAGTGCACGAAAAGAGAATATTATCAGTGGCGCTGCTGTTCACTCGACTCAAATAATCGTAATCATCCTTGTTGATGTGTGTGTGTGTGTGTGTGCACATGTTGTATAATTCTACATGTTTGATTTGATGATTAAGATTTCGCGCAGAGCTAACTATAACGCAGAGCGATATATCAAACTTGATCATCGGATCGGATAGGACCGGCCCGGGCCCTTGGTCTTGTGACTTTTTTGAATAAGGATATTGACAAATCTACTGGACTACTTTACTACCACTCTACTAATTTCGACCAGCGCACAAGCCCCGACCCAAAATAAATAATTTTTCAGCTGGTCTGGTGGCTAGGGTGTAAATATCTTGACATCCTTCAGTCAAAAAGCGGTAGGACGGGTTTGAGCCAATCTGATATCACCAAGTTTGATGTCCCTTACAGATCGAGGTGGTGTTCAGTCAATGTAAGGATTGTGCGGACGGCACGGCTGCTATCATTCACAACATTGTCAACTACTACGATTTGGGTGATCGCACTCCGGGCAGCACCGATTTCCCACTTGCCGGCTGAGATGCTGCTTTAGGAAGATTTACACATAGTGCGATGCGGGGTTTACTTTTTGAGTTTTTAAATTTTATTGCTTTGTGAGATGTCACTCTGCAAATTTGGTTCTGGTTTTTTACTTTTTGTTGTGAGTTGCGATGGAAGAATCTTCGACAACCAATGTGTCCCAAACGATTTATACTTTACGGTCCTTAGTGCCTTGCATTGACTTATTGCTTGTGTGTCATGCCACTTTTGTGATCGATCCATTTCTTATCTCCCTCACTTTGCTCTTGTGTTTGCGAAATGCGAACGGAAAGCTAAGACACGAAGAAAACGTTTACGGTGGTTTGATACATGAGACGATTTGGCAAAAAGAAATGACCATAACATATCACAGTATTACATCACTCCTATTACCAGGGTTGAAAAAAAATTTTTATTAACGAGCTTTTTTTTAAAAAAAAAATTTTTTTTTGATTTTTTTTGACGAAAATTTTTTTTATTAGAAAAAGTGTTGCAAACGACGTTTCAGGATAAATGAAATCGATGCAACATATTTTTCAAAAATTGAAAAATTTTCGCCTGAGACCCAACTTGTGTGGTGACACCCGGTAGCATTGTGCAGATTCTATGGAATCCTACCAGTCTGAGGTTGATGTTCACTAACGATGTACTCTAATGTATGGTAGCATGCCGTACAATGTATTTTAATGCATCTAATGCCGTATATCTGATATACGAGCATCAAAATATCGATTACAGCCCAAATCTTGCGTGTCAGATCGACTTTGCGTGCCCGGTTTTGCACCAGACCTATGTATATACATGTGTAGTAGCATGCAGTGGTACATTATCGGTGCCACATCACTATAAAAGACCATCCCCGCGCATCCCTGTACGGATTTGGGGACAATACAGGGCGCCGCAGGCGCGATTTTGGAAAAATTGTCCCGTCCACAGAAAAAAAGTGCCAATTTTTTGCCTCGAAAAAGGCCATTTTTGGACATTTCAGCCCATTTTGGGCAACTTTTTTTTATTAAAAAAAAGCAAAATCTGAGTTTCAAAAAAAAATTTTTTTTTTAAATTTTTTAATTAACCACTTTTTTTGAAACAACCCTGCCTATTACCGTCGTAGCGACACAGACAGGTCTTTTTGGAGGTTGGAGATATTTGCTGAACTCCCAAAAGTTTGCGAATATTATCGTGTTTTCCCACCCCAGTTTCACACATTTTCACGGTTTTCCCTACCTTTGGTTCACAAAAGTATAAACCATCGAGCACCTGTGAAATAATGCACGTGCGCTCTCATAGACCGATCAGGCGTAATGAAGCTTTGTTTGATAAAGACGGGGCTCTTAAACGGCACTGCCGACAACGGGTACCGTACTGCGTACGTTTCTTATCGTCTAACCGCCAGCCGCCCTTTATTTGCAGTAAATGCGCGCAACAAAACACTACTGATGTGCGTGGCGTGTGTGTGTTTATATTGTAAGCTTCAAATTTCGTTGCCTCATGCATTTTTTACAGACGCAGGGAACCTCCCGTTCGAAGTCGAGGCAGGCAACAAGCTCAACACACACTCAACAAGCCACGCAGCTGGCACACTCAGCTTGTCTGACTGAAACATTCGAAACGCACACGAGCCAGCTGCGTGGCTTGTTGACTGTGTGTTGAGCTGGTTGTCTGTCTCGACTACGAACGGGAGTTTCTTTGCGCCTATAAAAATGCATGAGGCATCGAAATTAGAAATTTACTATACACATAGAACGTGTCAAGCAATAGGATGCCGGTTGCTTCGTGGATCAAACCAAACATCGCTTCTGCTTATTATTTCTGTGCGGCAGCGTCGACGTAATGATAAATGTACATACATACTGTATACATAAGCTATAAGCTGCATATATATGGAGGAGAGGTTACCCACAGTAGCTCCGAACCTGTCCCTCATGCATGTGACGCTCGCGTGTTTTCACCTTTAATTATCTGAGTTATGCCATGCTCAGCTGCGAAATATCATTCCTGATGTATGTACATGCTTGTGTTTCTTTACGATACAATGTATACCGCAAGCACTTTGGTCGCATATGTGCAGGTCTTTGACTCAATGAGATTGACTGAGTATGCAGCCAATTGTAGCTCGATGACAAGACTGGTTTTAGCGGCGGATGCAAGGTTTTCACCGACGAAGTTCGGGCCACTTCTTACCGGATGTCGAACCGTTCACATTTAAACGGCGAACTTCGATAGGTGATTAGGGCCATGTTTGGACAATTGAAACACCTCCAGAATTCATATCTTGGTGATTTCGGCCTTTTAAAAATTTCTTTAAGGACCCAAACGTTGAATCAGGAGCCATATGCCTGCTGGATCTGCCATTTTACAGCAGTGCCTTTTTTCATTTTCATTTCATTAAGTGGGTTCACTTGCACCCCATATTCTGCTAGCAGCTGTGCGTTTCTGCGCCGTTTGTTCTGCTTTTGCCTGGAGGTGAGTTGAATGCCCGTGTGTTTTGTTGGTAAAACGTGTCAAATACCACCGAATCTATTTATCGACGTCAAAAATTATACAAATGAAAACGTTCACATCAAGATCATGCAATCACCGGCCGTCCGCTCCAGCAGCCGGCCACGGCTCCAACAATAAGTCACACACAATGTCCCAGGGCTGGGAAAAAAATCATGGCTAACTCATGATTTTTTGTAACTCATGGCTAGCTCCGTGACAGGCCTAAAAATCCATTAAATTGCCTCTAAACTAGGTAGTTACATTCATCGCCAGAATTGTGACACATAAAGGTCCCAGATTGCATCGGATTCGAAACAAAAGATTAGAGAAACGTCTGGTTCACTGCCTACCAAGGTCCGAAAATCCCAAGGTCTACAGATGTCTCGGGACAGCCATACTAACCCGAATATAATATTCAGCTATACTGTAAATGCTTATTGTTAACAGCTATTGTAAATGTGACAGCACCAAACAATGTATCTCGGGAGTAGCTTTCGAACGATATGTAAAAAGCCCCAATAAATTCTTACGCTTAAGGGCAGAGGCTAAAAAATTGCTTTTTTGACGATTCTGGAATGAACCGTCACGTCACCGTGTGCGATTTCGGAATTTTGACCGTTTCTTGTCCATAGTAAGAGATAGTATGGACATGTAATATATCGTTCGATAGCTACGTTGAAGCTACATCGTTCAATGCTATCAAATGTGCGATAATCTTTAAAGGGCTCGGGACATAACCGTAGGAAGGGCAGCAGGGCATATTATTATATGCCGTTGGAAAGCACTCTGAGAGCCTATGTCACGCACAAATTTTAAGCTCCTTGGAGATTCGCTATCTCTTGGTTGAGGGACTTTTCATTCCAGAAAAAAGTGAATTTTTCACAATTTGCAACGACCGGTGCAGAAACCCGAAACGAGTTGAAGGTCAAGTAACACATGGACAGGATTAGAACAGCTTCTGGACAACTTCTCATGACAACTTCAGTCGCCCAAAGCATTGCTTCACTCGGTGAGGGTGTGAAACGTTCCAAAAATCGACCACATTTTTCGAGAACGCAAGTTTGTCTCTAAATTTTGAGGCCGCGCTTGGCGCTGCAGAAATGAAAATGCTATAGAAAAATAGACTATTGTCGAAAGTATCAGAAAATAAGGTTTTTAAATTTGGAAGTTCTTGGGTAGCGGCGTGACAGGTCGAAAAAGAGCCAAAAATTGCCCATAAAGTGCATAGTTGCATTCATTGACGGAAATGCGATGTAAATAGGTCACGTATTGCGTTGCATTGGAAACGAGAAAGTCAGATAAACGCACAGTCCAACAATCTAGACGAGTTTCAAGACTTCAAACCACATGATCCGGCTGCTGCAGCCATGCCAGCCTGAATAAGATATTTGGCTATAATTCGTTACTGTTAACGACTATTGCACACTTGATAGCATCAAACGATGTAGCTTCAACGTAGCTATCGAACGATATATAACATGCCCATACTATCTCTTACTATGGACAAGAAACGGTCAAAATTCCGAAATCGCACACGGTGACGTGACGGTTCATTCCAGAATCGTCAAAAAATCAATTTTTTAGCCGCTGCTCTTTAGCGTAAGAATTTATTGGGGCTTGTCATATATCGTTCGAAAGCTACCCCCGAGATACATTAGTTGGTGCTATCATTTTTGCAATAGCTGTTAACAATAAGCATTTATAGCTGAATATCATATTTAGGTTGGTATGGCTGCCCCGAGAGATCTGTAGACCTTGGGGTCTTCGGACCTTGATAAGTTGTTAAACCAGACGTTTCTCTCATTTTTTTGTTTCGAATCCGATACAATATGTTGCCTTTATGTGTCACAATTCTGGCGAAGAATGTAACCATGTAGTTTTTATATCGTTCGATAGCTACGTTGAAGCTACATCGTTTGATGCTACCAAGTGTGCAATAGTCGTTAACAGTAACGAATTATAGCCAAATATCTTATTCAGGATGGCATGGCTGCAGCAGCCGGATCATGTGGTTTGAAGTCTTGAAACTCGTCTAGATTGTTGGACTGTGCGTTTATCTAACTTTCTCGTTTCCAATGCAATGCAATACGTGGCTTATTTACGTCGCATTTCCGTCAATGAATGCAACTATGCAGTTTTGGGGCAATTTTTAGGTCTTTTTCGGCCTTACCGAAGTGTTTTCAACTTTAAAAACCTTATTTTCTGGTACTTTTGAAAATGCTCTATTTTTCTGTTGCATTTTCATTTCTGCAACACAAAGCGCGGTCTCAAAATTTAGAGACAAACGGGGTTTTCTAAAAATGGGGCCGATTCTTGGAACGTTGCGCGCTCTCACCGAGTGAAGCAATGCTTTGAGCGACTGAAGTTCTCATGATAAGTTATCCAGAAGCTGTTGTAATCGTATCCACGTGTTACCTGACTTTCAACTCATTTTGGGGTTTCTGCACCGGTCGTTTCAAGTTGTGAAAAATTCACTTTTCTCTGGAACGAAAAGTCGCTCTACCAAGAAATAGCGAATCTCTAAGGAGCTTAACATTTGTGCGTGACATATGCTGTCACAGTGCTTTCCAACGATGTGTAACACTGCGCTCTGCTGCGCTTCCTTCGGTTGTGTCCCGAGTTCTTTAAAAACATGGTGTGTAGCACATGACCGGACCGAACACCAGTAGAGCTCAGAAATATGTGGCTGACGGTCAGCCACATACCAGTCTGAAGGTCAGCCGCTGACCTCTGCGTGGTGCAAACGGCGGGACACTCAAGCAAGATAAAAGTTATAGCAAAGCAAGACATGCGCAAAGATGTGATAAGCAGCTTATTTGTCACTTTATAAAAGCTACGTAATACATTTGTAACGGGCACGTGCCATGATTATATTATCGTGTTTAAAATACTCGAAACAAAGGACGAACAAAAAGCAAACAATTACAGTATATTGTATGTGGATATAACTTGGTATGCTTCTTACATACGTAAGACCTACATACACTAATGTTACACAGTGTCATGTCAACTGCACTATTAATTTTCCCAACAAAACAACACAGAACTCTTCAACCCCCTACATTATAAGACTCTTATACTTTTCGTAGTTCTTCATCGCTTCCTTTATAATGCACTCTTTCTCTGCATCGCTCATCACTTTGTGGGTGGCTGGATCCACGTCTGAAAGTTAAATGTACATACAATGTACATACATGTATACAGTATGATGTAATTTCTCAAAAAGGTTTTTGGTGTGCCAGACAGAGTTGTTGCTCAAATCTAGCTGCACGAACGAAGCAAGTGCCTCGAAACACTCAATGTGCAGTCGATGCGTTTGCACTCAAACACCATTCGAGGCTGTTCTGTAACAAATAGTCCCCCGATCAAGTGCGGCCCTATCCCTCAAACTTATACAAAAGTCTGAGACAAAAGTCCCCCAACCCTTTGTAGAGTACCCGGTATCTCCCCCTTTTTTTGGCCCCAAGGCTTGGGGTCAAAAAAGGGGAGACACCGGGTACTCCGCCAGTTAGGGCGGCCTTAGGTTAAATCCGGAAACCGGAATTCGGAAATAATTTGCATGCAAAAATACAAAACATTTCCGGACTCCGGAAATATTTCCGGAAAACGCAAAAACTGACATGCAAAAATAATGTGTTTTCCGGATATTTTTGTATGTCAGTTTTTGCGTTTTCCGGAAATATTTCCGGAGTCCGGAAATGTTTTGTATTTTTGCATGCAAATTATTTCCGGTTTCCGGATTCCGGATTTAACCTAAGTTCGCCCTTACATGCTTCTACCGTCGCGTTGTACTACTTGAACTAAACTTAAACATGAGCCAGGCATAAAGCCCAGTTGGCCCGATCTACAAATGATCGGGCCCCAGTTGCCGGGCCCCAAAAGTACAGTAACAGCCTATTCGCTCACCATGGGCACGCACATGCGCGAACATCACGTGCGACAGTCGGCGCATGTACGCTGCGACCGCTGCATCATCGGCCACCTGTTTGACAAAGGCGCAATCGACCAGCACGAAAAAAACAAGCACGATCAACAAATTCATAATTTGAAGCTTTTTGTGTTTCTGCAAGACAGCAACATACAAACTGCGACAGTGAATTGCAACGAAGTGTTTTCAGCCGACATGGCTACCGTAGGAAGACAGCGGTGACGCGAGCGATAATGAGGAAAGAAAATGATGTCATACATATTGCACTCAGAGCGAAATAAAACTTGGTAGTCGGTCTGATCCGGGATCCGGTGCTGTCTTGCTAAGCCCCGATCTACAGTATGCGTGACCGATTGATCAATTGTATCGTACAAGACCGCGATCCTGTACCGCGCTGCAAAACACACTGACCAGCTCTCCTGCTCTGCTCCGCGCAGCGCTGAAAATTGTTTTAAAACGCGTGTGCAACATCACCCAGTCATTTCGACGATAAACACCGTCACCGAAGTATATTTTCAGTTGTTCGTTGTCTTGTAGGACAACGGCGAAGTGAGATAATGAGCAGAGAAGGACGGTGTCGGCCACGAACTTTTATTTTCATTTTATTGTTCTTCGCTCATCAAGCGCACCTTCATTCACCGCCGATGGTGCAGTCTTTCTGCACCTGTGGGCAAGTCATTTTATAAACAAGGCATAAACGCAATGCGATCAGTGATCCGTATTTTTATTGGCTTAGCTTCAAGAGATACCCAAAGTCCACATTTGTTTGCTAATTGGATTCATTTAAATTAAAATAGGCACCCAAAGGATAATGAAAGGAGAGAAACGCACGCACACCATGTTGGTGCATTAAGACGTTCCGTACCAACAGTACCTGAAAAAAACGCAATCGTTTGGTTAGTTCGTCTCAGAAACAATTCCGACCCATTACTCATCACAAAGCTCAGTTTAATCTCAGCACCAATCAGCAGCTATGTATATTATATTGGCTTGTAATACTCAAAGACACGAACAAAATTTGTGCTCTGGGATATGTGATCCTGAACCGCCACGCCAAACACATGCACCCGGAAGGACTCGAACCTTCGACCTCCCAGCAGCCACCAGGCCTGGACAGCCAGTTGCTGTGCCAGCTGAGCTACGGGAACACACGGTCTGGCTGCGGCTCAGAATCACTGATAAGTCACGCACAACAACGCACGCACGCTCAGTACACAGTGCAACCAGCGCGCACTCATGATACCGGACCGACTGTTTCGGTCTTTTTGTGTTTTTGTTGTATTTGTTTTACGACGGTAAGCTATTGTTTATTACAGTTTTTAAAATTTCTAGGGAAGACAGTTTCATGTCCGACTACAGTGTGGCAGTCAGTTGATAATCCACATCATTGAAAGCCCGCTTTGGACACATTTTGTCCAAAGTGGGACAGTGCAATGGATGAGCTAGATCAGGATACGCACTATTGTGCAGTCCAGTCACTTTATTGAAGTCGGGTTATTGAGAAACAACGGAACTGCGATTTTCTGCCCGGTTTCGTGTTGCATGTTTGTTTCTCGCGCCATCAGCGTCACAAACTTTTTGCTTTTCCCTTGTGCTGTCTGATTGCAAGTGACTGAACAAATTTCGCTGCGCGACGCATGAACAAGCTTGCGAGCTGTGTTTTTTTGATAACCAGCTGTCTGTATGTAACTGGTTAGCATTTCTTTGTGTGACAACAGAGAGTTTGTTCGCATGCATGTGCTTGTTTTGCATCCTGTAGCCCAGCCATGAGTTACTGCATATCTTTGCGGACGGACACTATAGCTTGTTGCGCTGACAAACAAGCTTCCTCCGTCTCTCCCTCTCTCTGCCTCCACCTGCATGAGACTGAAATTGAATAACTTGTGAACGGCCAAGTATAACAGAATTGCGATACAAGCAAACGGCCATTTTAAAGGCCTGTCTATACTTCGTTCTCTCAGAGAACAAAGAACAAATTCTCGCGCGCTGATTGGTCCACGTATGTTCAACAGCCAATCAGCGCGCGAGAATTTGTTCTTTGTTCTCTGAGAGAACGAAGTATAGTTAGGGCTTAAGGCGTCGCGATTTTTTCTGTCGTTGTTTTTCGACATGCTATGCTACATTGTCATTCAGTCACCGCGCCCGCAAATCTAGCACGCATGCCTGGAAAAGCGGATTCAAACTGCTGCACATACACACACACAGGGAAGAACGGTCCAACCGGAGGCAAACGAATGAAACAGCGGTGAGAAAATAACCGGGTGCGAAAAAAACGGCGGATAGAAATTATCCAAACGGTAGTTATTTTGCTGGCGTTAAAATGAATCACAGGCCCAAAGCTCCATCATTTGCCTTTGCCAGCATACGAGATTTTTTGATGAGCAGAATGCTGTTTCGCCCATTTTAAGCAACAAAAGTTGATATTTTTTTCAACAAAAGCGAAACTAGAGCATAGTTGATTTTTTTCATGAAACACAGCACAATGCTCGCATTGAAGAAAAAGATTGCCTTTTCGCACTGGGTGGTCACGAACGAGAGCTCAATTGAATTTATTAGCGTTATTTTCATGGGCCGGAGCATTTTAAGCTGGCAATTAGGTGAAATGCACCGTCATCATTATACTATGACTCAGCGCGTGGGGGTTGCTTAAGCTGAAATAAATCCACCCAGCTTATGATGTTTATTTGCTCTCTTTTTTGATGCGCGGCTACAGACGTTACATGCATACTGTACATACATATGTATTATTTCGCGACTTTTCGGGCCCGAAAGTTCAGGCCAGACCTTTTCAGGCCCAGTTTTTCAGGCCCGGTCGACTCAGGCCCAGCATGTTTGACCCATTTATGGGCTTAGGCTTAGGCTCCAGCCGGACCTGAATCGGCTGGGCCTGAATGGCCGGGCCTGCCCCTATGCCGCGGGACTGAACCGCGTCGCACAATAATACTGTATGTATATTTTGTGATTAGTTTTGTCTGCCACCCAGGTTGACCGTCGCATGTTTTTCTTGCTGTGATTACGGGCGTGCTTGCTTCCGTTCCTGTTCTGGAATTTGTGGGTTCATCCAACGTTTCATTAAGGTTCGAAACTGGGCCTAATCTTGACTTCAGACGTCAGCTGACACTGGCGGACATAAAATTTGTTAAGAGTGCAGCGCAGATAAGGTGCAAAGTTAAGTTATAGAGGCACGCAACGCTTGTGTGACCCGCGCATTAATTGCGCAACAGCGGGAGTCGATCGCAAAGTGCTTAGATCCCACACCACCTACGTAAGCCACAACGTGCCTGATAACCAATGATGATGATGTAAACAAGCACAGCCACATTACATTTGTGACAATAATGAAACCAGTGCAAATATGGTCATGTCAGCGTTCACACCATACGACCTACATATCCGTGCATTTTTCATAATTTCAGATCGAAGCAACAATAATGACAACAATACGAATGCGATCATATTCGTGACACGACCGCACAAAAAGGATTATGGTAATTCGATGACCAGAGACTCAACAATGTTAGTAATGTTGAACGTGGTGTTCACAAGCGTACTATCCTCACCCACCGCCATGCTCGTTGACAACGCAATGAACGACAGCAGTAGAAGTGTCGCGGGTGCGACAACTTTCGACACCACGGACGACACTGCTGCTGATGCGACACTGGAATGGCTGACAACGCAACGTGGAAATGTAACATGCTCAGACCTCGGCTTTTTTATGACAATGAAAAATCCAAGTTTTCTGGTTTTCGGTTTTGTATAAAAGTCCACTCAGGCCCTCAACTGCTTACCCAAGGGCCAAGAGGTTGCTCTGCGTGGGCGGGCAGACGGACCAGAAAAAGGACAAACGTTTCTATCCTATTATCTGTTTATCCAAGGTTTCAGGCCTTGATTTTTTCTGCGCTCGCCCTTAGATCAGTGCAAACGACAATGACCAATCGCACCTAATTTATGACATATATTCACCGCGCTCGGCACACCTCATGTTAGCTTCACTTCTAAGGGCGGACTTAGGTTGAACACGGAAACCGGAACACGGAAATATTTCCGTGTTCCGTGATTATTTTTGAGAATCACGGAACACGGAAATATTTCCGTGCCACGGAACACGGAAATGCTTCAGGCACGCAAACGGTGCTTTTGCAATGATGATGACAAAAGCCAGCGTGCTGACGTCAAAAGCCCGCGTGTTGACGCAAACAGCAACTACTGACACGGAAATATTTCCGTGTTCCGTGAATATAAAAAAATCACGGAACACGGAAACCGGAAATATTTCCGTGACACGGAAATATTTCCGTGCACGGAAATCCATGAAACTGGCTTGTATGTAAATTATTTCCGTGTTCCGGTTTCTGTGTTCAACCTATAAGTCCGCCCTAATGTATCTAAACGAAAAAATGTTTCACTAGAATTTTCCATCCTAACCGTGTCATTCAATCACGTTGAGGCCAACCATCTCCCGATCATGTCCCGAAAACCGTCATCGGCAGCGAGCACCACCGAGCAGCCTTCGCCCGTCGCCTTCACAAGTATGAGTGCCGATCGAACGGTGCTGCCGATGTTGGCCAGATGTCTGGCCTACGCTCATCAGACCGAGGCCACCGACGGACGCGACAAGTACTTTCAGATGGTCGAATTCTGTCGACGATGCGCGAGGGAGAGGTTTCGCACGAACGAATGCGATTTCACCAGATGTCAGAGCGGTGAGCGATATGGCGTATTTTTCTTTGGGGAGGCCCCACATGCGAGAGAGTTAGTCTCTAGTTAGTTAGTTAGTCTCTTTTTATGCAGCTGTTACAGGGTTGGAAAAAAAAATTTTTTTAAAACAAGTTTTTTTTAAAAAAAAAATTTTTTTTTAAAAAAGAAATTTTTTTTAAAAAGTCTCAGATTCGGGGAAATTTTACCAAATTTGCCTAAAAAACGCGCAAAATCGCGAAAAAATGCAACTTTAATTGACAAGTCACTTTTGTGACTTGGTTTGCATCACTTATGAAGGGTGTTTACGTCATTTCGATGCGATCCAACAGTCTGTGCTTGTTATCGACGAGGTAACGGCAGTTACCCGAAGTACACCATGGTTGGAAGTTGAAACTAGACGGTGAATGATTGGGTGTCGGTGATATGTGCATGTGAACGACAGTGTGATGGGATGAGATGATTTGGGGAAAAAAATTTTTTTTTCTCAGGTGAAACATCACCAGGCTGGATTTAGTGATTTTTCCCTATACCTTGCGTGTTAAAAACGGGGTTTTTGGTGTGAGCGCGTGTGATTGGATTCTGATGATGTTTTGATTGTTTTTGAGAGATAGTCCAGGCAGTACGAAACGCTGAAAATTTCAGCTCGATCCACCCTATGGAAAGGTGTTTTTTGGCCACCCGAAAATCGGCGTGTCCGGCGCTCCCATTTTACTGGACAGATCACAAACGCGCAAAGGAATCTGAATGGATCCGGGCAAGTCGCATATCGTTGGGTTCGGCTAGTGGTGGAGGCGTACGACATCTATGGCGCAAAAAATAATATCGCTTCTATCGTGAGGAAATGGCCGGTGATGTTTCACCGAATTAGTTGGTGGACTAATGTTTCTGGTTGCAGGTGTGGTCGAGTGTGATTGATTTTGGTAGATGTTTTGATTGTTTTAGAGAGTAGGTGTGGAGGTTAACAACGTGTGAAAATTTCAGGTCGGTCCACCGTATGAAAAGGGGTTTTTGGGCCACCCAAAAATGGGTGAAATTTGGATGCGAGGCCAGGTTTGCGATGGTGGTATGGTTGAATGTTGATTGTCTTGGGCAATGTTTTGAGTGTTTTTGAGAGTAAGTCTGGAGGTTAATGACGTGTGAAAATTTGAGGAAAACAAAATACCATAAGACCCGCACTGCCTAGCTGTCCGACGAGCATCAGAAAATAGTCGTACAATTAAGACCGCAACTTGATACTGGTCGAACAACTAAACTACACTATAACCTAGTCGCACGATTAACATCACACGCACTACCGAGTCACACGGCCAATACCCGCACTGCCTAGTTGTGCGACGAGCATCAGAAAATAGTCGTACAATTAAGACCACAACTTGATACTGGTCGAACAACTAAACTACACTGTAACCGCACGATAGTCGCACGATTAACATCACACGCACAGCTAAACTAGACTATAACATAGTCGCACGACTAACAGTCGTACAATTAAGACCGCAACTTGATACTGGTCACACAACTAAAGTAGACTATAATCTAGTCGCACGATTAACATCACACGCACTACCGAGTCACACAGCCATTACCATAATACCCGCACTGCCTAGTTGTGCGACGAGCATCAGAAAATAGTCGTACAATTAAGACCACAACTTGATACTGGTCGCACAACTAAACCACACTACAGCCTAGTCGCACCCGCACTGCCTAGTTGTGCAACGAGCATCAGAAAATAGTCGTACAATTAAGACCACAACTTGGTACTAGTCGCACAACTCAACCACACTACAGCCTAGTCGCACCCGCACTGCCTAGTTGTGCGACGAGCATCAGAAAATAGTCGTACAATTAAGACCACAACTTGATACTGGTCGCACAACTAAACTACACCATAACCTAGTTGCACGATTAATATCACACGCACTACCGAGTCACACAGCCAATACCAGCACTGCCTAGTTGTGCGACGAGCATCAGAAAATAGTCGTACAATTAAGACCGCAACTTGATACTGGTCACACAACTTAACTACACTATAACCTAGTCGCACGACTAACAGTCGTACAATTAAGACCGCATCTTGATACTGGTCGCACAACTAAACTAGACTATAATCTAGTCGCACGATTAACATCACACGCACTACCGAGTCACAGCCATTACCATAATACCCGCACTGCCTAGTTGTACGACGAGCATCAGAAAATAGTCGTACAATTAAGACCACAATAGTCGTACAATTAAAACTTGATACTGATCGCACAACCAAACTACACTATAATCTAGTCGTACGCACTACCGAGTCACACAGCCATTACCAAAGTCGGCGAGAGAGCCTGTAGTTAGTTCTAGTTGACACTCGAAATATGAAAAAACCAGCGAAACAAAAACTAACCAGGGAAGCCAACAGTTTCTGA
Source organism: Rhynchonema sp. JSB1_4 (assembly GCA_030248065.1). Taxonomy (NCBI): domain Eukaryota; kingdom Metazoa; phylum Nematoda; class Chromadorea; order Monhysterida; family Xyalidae; genus Rhynchonema; species Rhynchonema sp. JSB1_4. The sequence goes on from JASAMV010004796.1 coordinate 47,780, forward strand.
TGATCTTTGGAGCATTTTATTCTCGATTCGCCGGGTGGTCGTTTCTTCGGTCGACGTTGGTTGGTCTTCTTCCCGGTTCACAGATACCGAATCACAAACACAAACCAGTTTCCCCGAGGAAAATTTTCTGAAATTTTGTTTTTTCCGACCATTTTTTCCTTTGACCCCAAAATCGGGCCGGGCCGACCTTCTTAGGCTCGGACCGGGCCGGGCTGTGCTTTTTTGAAATCCCCCCCGGAAATACAGCCCCAGCCCCCCGCCCCCCAAGAAATACAGCCCGCCCCCCCTAAAAGGTGTCAGTGCCCGGTTCACAGATACAAATCACAAACACAAACCAGTTTTCCCGAGAAAATTTTCTGCAATTTTGTTTTTTCCGACCATTTTTTCCTTTGACCCCAAAATCGGGCCCGGCCGACCTTCTTAGGCTTCTAGGTTAGGTTCCTTTATTTTTCGTGAAAAAACGGTTTTTTTCCGAAAAAACCGTTTTTTTCAAATACTTTTCCAGTACTTAAGAACGTAATTTCGAAAAATATAACATTTTCAGTGCAAAATTTGTTCGAAGTGACGAGAGTGCTCTTGAAGAGTGTTGAAGTCAGTCGAAAACACTTGGTTTACACGCTTTTTGGCCCATTTTGGGCCGGTTAATTTTTGTGCTCGAGCCAATTTTTCACTGAAATCGAAAAACTCATCAGTTTTGCATTACAATTTTTTGGAAAAATTGGAATAAAGTACCGATATTTTTTCGATCAAAAACCGAAAAGGTACCCACGGAAAAATAAATGGAAAAGTATTCGGGTCTCGGAAAAAAACGGTTTTTTTTCGGTTTTTTTTCGGAAAAAAACCGGTTTTTTTTCGCCTGCCAGTATACAGGGGGTGCGGGCCTATTTACCTCACCTGAGTCTTGCATGAAAAATAAAAAAGAAAAAGAAAAGAAGTAGAAAAGTCACGGAGCAAAGAAAACGCGCGAACCGACAGCCAATCAGCAGCTACATAAGCGCTGCCCGCAAGGCACACGCGCGCGAATTCAAAATTAACACATGCAAAGTGAAAGACCATTGTCTGCATTGCCTTGAAAGCCTGCATTGATGCAATTTTATTGTTGTTGTTGCCTCAAAAACAATCAAAACATCGCTCAACACAAACCACATTAACCACAAACCACACCTCGCAAACCCAAACTCGCACACAAATTTTACCATTTTACCACTTTTGGGTGACCCAAAAATCCGGTTCTTACAGGGTGGACTGATCTGAACTTTTCACACTTGTTTCACCTCCAGACGGACTCTGAAAAACAGTAAAAACATTGCTCAACTCGAACCACATTAAACCGAGCCAACCTCACAAACCTGAACTCGAACACAAATTTTACCACTTTTTGGGTGACCCAAAAACCCGTTTTTACAGGGTGGACCAATCTGAAGTTTTCATCACTTTCAAACCAGCAGACAGGCTCTCCAAACCAACCAAAATATCAACCAAAACAAGTCACACACGGTCAGGAGAATGCCCACAAAAAAACAGGCGGAACAACAACCAACAGGGGAAACTCCCCCGCCCTTTTCCTCGCGATAGAAGCGATATTATTTTTTGTCCCCCTTCCCCCCCGGCCCCCCCCCCCAGGCGAACCGACCGAACACCGGTCCCCCCCCCCCTTCCAGGATCCCCACCGCGGTTGCCACCTGCCCCACTTTATGTGGCGCCGGGGGAGACACAACTCGCGGGTGGGAGAAACACCTCTCTACTGGGGGGATAGAGAGATATTTTCCGCGTTCTGTCGGCACCGGCCCCACCCCCAGAAACAAAAAACACCAAAACAACACCCACACACACCCCCACACGACACCACCCCCGTAACACCCAAAGGAAAAGGCAAAACACCCCAAAACACGCCAAGGCAATTCCACCCTAGAGAAAAAAAAATACAACGCTCCCTCACACCCTCCCACTCTCCCCTCCCTATCCAAATGACACACCCCCCGACACACCACCGCGCCCGCGCGGCCCCCCCGCCCGCGATAGGGGGGCAAACAGGGCAAACGACCATAAACCAGGATTAACCGCGAAACGAAAGACAAACGGAAATTATCAAAAAAGTGCACCTCTCTTACGCCCCAAAGCTCAGAAGTGGAGCACCATCGGTTTGGAGATCAGTTGTACTGCACACATCAGTAGCGCTAGGCATTTTACATCACTAAAGCACCCCACACCAGCCCCAACCGCTTTACCACCAACCCCCCCGCCCCGCCACACATCACACGAGAGCCAATCGAGCTCAACCAGACCACCGCAAACTGAATCGAAGGACTCAAGTCAGGAAGATGGTGATGATGATAACGATCCTCCGCCGGTGCGTTGACCATTGACATGTGGTCGTGTTCTACTGTGCGATATTTTCAGCTAGCGTTGCCTGATTTATATAGCCTGCATAGCTCAGCATGTAGCTCAATTAACAATCACTATACATTCAGTGTTCAATTAGCTAACACAAGCTTCTTGACTCTGGATCAGGGCCACGGAATGCGTTTGAAAACATTCTCGGAGTACTGTTATTGTCTTCGGATAAGATAAGGGGAGATTGTCTTAGTGAGGATCATCCATAAGCGGAGCTGTCTTTGGCTTTGCAGTGTACTCCCCCAATCTTCCGTTGATGTTCCCTTCACTACTACCCAAATGACTATTTCGTGTGTGACCAGAAAATGCCGGGTCTCAAACACGTCACTACATAAAGAGGGTGGAGACTATATTGATGTACCTCTTACTCCATAATTCTGGACGTTTCATAACGTTCCTCGATCCAGCCTAAACCCCGTCCACTTTGCACACAGGTGTGTCCACCGGCCGGCAACAGTCGATATATGCGTCACGTTGAGTGCAGACTCGAAGGCAGGGAGGTCTGGGTGGAATTCCATCAGATTGGCACCGAAATGATCATCACCAAAAGTGGACGGTTCGCGCAGTCTTTGGCTCCATTCACTTTTTATTTTGTCTGTTTGTTTGATGGGCGCAGTTTGCACGGTGTGTGTGTGTGGTGGAATATACAGGTTGCAAATATGGCAAGCCTGAGTCTCTATATTGTGCTCGCACTTTATCACAACTTCGAACCACAGATGTCAGCTGATGCTGTCGTAAAATCAAGTGGCATGTGCAAACATCTTGTCACTCAAGCGTGTGCTCTGTTTCTTGATCGGTTCATCATGATCCAAGTTAGACTGTGCTGGGACATCTCAAGATCTTGCATTTTAAGATAGTTTTTGTTGCTACTAAATCCCACGTACCTTGTTTGTGCCCAAAAACACAACATCCTCCATTGTACACCAAAACCTACAGTAACCCAACTGCACATGATCACCTAGCAGCCACAACAACCTACCGTAATCAATAGTGGATTGTGCGATGCTGTAAATGGCCCCTCCCGTCCGTCTGTGTGTGTGTGCTGTAGAGCGATAATGTGTTTCGCGCACAAATTGCCGCAATCACACAGCGCGCACTGTGCCCCCTGCTGTTACACTGCTGATTGGCGATGTTATTGGGTCTGGGTGCTGTATGTATGCGACTGAATGCAATGGAAGAGAAAATCATCATGGAACGCCGTGCCCATCAACCAAATTTATTGATCGCATGCTTGCTTGACTTTACGAATCGTCACATTTCGTGCGTCGTGCCACGATCGGGGCGGCGATTGTCACAAAAAACCATATGCTCATTCTCAGCACGGTACGTGCATGCGTTCTTTTGTATATATCACTTTATATGTGTACGACGCCCGAAAAATTATGTATAATTCCACCTCCAATGTGCAGTATGACTGGCTGTAACATGGGACATCCGTGTTTCAAGTTCGACGTTTATGCATGTCGAGTCGGCCTTGTTCATTCAGGCAATTCTGTGCCAAGATGTTCCGAATCGTACGCATGTCGGGGTGGTCGTTGGCGCGATCGCACGCTTTGGTGACAAAAATAAACCAAAAATGATTCGGGGACGCTTTTTTGACAGCAGAGAATCAATCAGTGCGCCGTTCAGTCCGGTGATCATGTGTCTCTCAATGTGCGCGTTTGGGCACTGGACTAGTTGGAGACAAAATGTGCAAATTAATCAAAACCGCTCGAAATGTGCGCGATATACCCATAATTTTACGACCATCAATACATCTGTCCAGGATCTGTGGTGTGTTTTTGGTGTTCTCAGTGAAACAATATCATCGTGATTTTATGCGGTTGGCTGGTGTTTTTGTTGTCGTGCTCCCGACTCAGGCTCGATAACCCTTTCCTACATACACGACTCAACGGGAGTCACCAGCAACGACCAAATCGTTAAAGTGGCCCAACGACCATCATTGCCACGTTGACACCGCAGTTTGACACTTGTTGGGTTACGGTAGGTAGAAATCAACGGGAACCACGTGCGTCGTGTCAGTCCTGCTGTAGGTGGTGGTATGTATGTAATGTGGTACCCACGATATAGAAATATCGCGCGATATGATATTACCAATCAATGCTGTTTTATTCCCGCATCTCGTCTGACAGATCGGGTTTTATGCGTCAGATTGTAAAGATTACAGTTTTCTTTTTACAACGCTGAGGAGCAATTATTTGCTCTATTCATGTGCGCGCGCGTGTGTGTGCGATTTGGGTGTCACTGCGCTGCGGGAAAGGTGTCCGCGCGTTGCCGTGGTTGTTCTGGATTACGGTATATGTACATATACGTTAGGTGTGATTCGTCAATTATGAAGTTCATCACTACACGACACTTGAGAATTTTAGGCCCAACATTTTGAATTATATTTGTTGTGAAAGAAGCCCTCAGGCACAAGCAAGCCATGATATGCGTTTTCTCTTCGTTTAAGTATTCGTGTGACCAAACGCAGTTGTCACAATTTATCGGGAACTGCTTATGGCACTTGCATTATGTTGCAACTTGCAGGATAGGATACCCGCGAATGACCAAACCGTGTGTGCGTGTCGTTTTTCGCACTTTGTTCCCAAAACGAACGGTTTTATTAGTGCCATACCCTGGTCGCGTGTGTGCACAGGCATGAAGGCGCAAACTAGACAACAGACGACGGAATGAGCCGCGACACTTGGCGCTCTGCTCATGTCAAACATGCTTGTGGGCGCTAAAATGAAGCGTTTTGGCACCATTTGACGGTGTTGTGCGACAGGAATTCTCATTGAATTGTCGCTTATACAATGGTCAATCTGAAATTTGGTCCCATTTTACTGTCGCTGTTACATTGGTAGGCTTTTGCACCTCAAATGTGACGGTTCAGAAGCTGTAAAAGGCGCAAAAGCGCGAAAAGTTCCTATCGCCCAATTTCGTCGGGTCTCCGGGGACGTTCAGACACCGAAAATGTCGACACGACAACACGTGTTTACATGCACATTATGTCGGACCGAAAAGGTGCAAGGGCTCGAATTGCGACAGAAAACGCGACACTAAAAACGAGCACCAACTTAAATATCACATGAGAACTTTGAAAACCGGCTAAGTTTCCAAGCATCCGATTTGTGGTCCATCTGAGATTCTAACTGGAACGTTGATGGTTTGCATAGATGGCATGTTCGGTCGTGATTAATGGCGGGACGCTCTGGCCCTTGAGTGGCGCGAAAATGGTGTGGAATTGTTGATAAGTTAACACCAAAGCTGCCCGTTTTGCTTTGTGCCCTTGTTTGTTTGGAAATACATACTGTAGCTGTGTGTGCATATTATGTAATTGAGATGTGCTGTTTGTGACGGTGACAAGGTCTGCTTTTTCGGGGGCGCCTGTTTGTGCGATTGCGATTGTTGCAGGGTGCCGCGTATTTGACAAAGAGCCCGGGTTTTGGGTTCAGCTTGGGCCGAATTTCGAATTCGAATTTCCTAAACACCCAGATTCGTTACACTTCACATGAAGCGCCGACCAAGTGGCAAAGTTGAAGAGCTGGTTGAGCTGGTAATCGGTTGGGTGAGCACTTATGACGTGGGCAACCGTTTGATGCACAGCTGTCAAAAGTCAACGGTCACATCTAATCTACTGTGTATAACAAGTGTCGCTGCGCAGATTTGCCCGCTGCTGTCAACTTTTGTGAGATTTGTGTCAACTTCAATTTTGATTTTGTCACTGCATTTCTCACTATGGGTGGCGTTAAATGAGTGACAAGACACGCCACTTGTCAGCCTTGAAACACCGAATATTAAACATATGTAGCTTACAACATGCCATAGCACATCCCAGTTTCATGCTTTTCGTGACTCAAATTTGCGCGCGACAGTGCATGATGGTGTGACTGCTCACTCAAACGCGTCACATGACATTTTCAGAAAATTGAGAAAATATGGAATCACTTTACAAAATCAGGGGCAGCTTTCTGGCTGCGACAGCGCTTGAAGCTTTCTGAAACAGGCCCAATATGAAATATTGTATCGTGCGCCAGAAGATGATGTTTTTGCATGATTAATCAAGCATGATGCATAATTGTCTGTGTGTGAAATCAGTGTGAACACTAGGTATCGCTTCTCATTTTTGGTCGATTAATCAGGAAGCGTGCCCCTCCCGCATTTTCTTTGCTGCGCTGATTGTTGAAAAAATTAGCAATAATTTTCATGAATCTGCGTTATTGTTAATCGATACATTTTGGTGTTGCTAAGATTTATGCTCAAGAAGGGTGTGGTTGGTTTACTGTGTCGTCATTCGAGACAAGACGTTCATTTTCCGTGAGCTACCATAACCCACTGCTTGTTGACATGCGGCCACCACGGGCTTATTTGATAAGACAGCACGGATTAGAGACTAAAAACGCACAGCCCACAACAGTTAATCCTGGATTTTGTTTGTCACAAAATGCGAAAGCGAAGCCGCTCCTTTTTTCTAAATCTTTTTACTTTTGACCGCAGAAAAATTCAACACTGTTTAGCGATAACAAAGTCACGCCACAAAGGATGGGTTACGGTATGTAGTTTTGCGCTCGCGCAGTTGGTAAAGTAATCAAATCGCAGTTGGGCACAGGCGCGATAAAGATAATAGCACTCAAGTCATCCAGCTAAAATATTGGCTCAAATATAAAGCATGTCTCCCTTTTCAGTCGCGATCGAAAATGTCTGGGTACCATATTTTCAGCACGTCAAACCTGCACATTTCATATATAAATCCCGACCCAAACAAAGTTGTGGCACGCGGTGGCGCGCGTGCGGAAGTGCAATTTCACGCGCAAACGCGTCGCAGCCCGGGGCTTAGTGCGGGATTTACTGATTTCTTGATCGGGCGCTCAAAGCCGCAAGTCGCGAAAGTCAGTGCATGATCTGGAACTCTGATATAAAACATGTTTGTTGCGGAACGGTTATACTCGTGCGTGCAGTTTGGAACATCAGCTATCCTGCTGTAGGTATACTGTAATAGGAATGGCAACCCTTCCCGGGCTAAAAACGATATACTTGTGAAGTCAAAAAACTTCTTCGTCGAAAGACTGTATGGACCGAAAGGTTTTTTGTGCCACAGTGTGCTACCATGCCCACTAGACGTTTTGATCACATGCCACAACCCAACTATAACCCTCCCTTAGTGTGTAAGCGCCAAGTGACGCTGGCGCGGGTTCGCGATGATTAGTGTGTTCGAATTGTGAAATTCCATCACATTAACAACCCAACCAACCAGCCAGGCAAAGTCGCACTACGTCAAGCGGACCGTAGAAGATAAGCGGCACCCGCCTCTACACCACACCATTTTCGAGATTAGGACTGAAATTGGAAATTTTGACTTACAAGATGAACTCTGGAACCAACCTTATGGACTTTTTGTCTCGTATTTCCGTATTCGCAATAATTCCAAGTTCCGAAAATGCAGTGATTGGTTATTGAGTCATGCGTGTGGCTGGCTCTATTGGGTGTCGTTTGTCTTTACGCCGAGCGGCGTGTGTGTACTCCGTTGTCGTTGAATTGTGGTTGTCGCTGAAAGTGGCACACGAATGTTACCGTAACCCACCTATACCTATACACATATATACTGTATGCATCATACCAAGGTGCAGTAGTCCGTTGCATTTTGGCCCAGGTACTACTATCACGGCGGGATTCTTCAACACCGCTTGAAAACGTGACATGCTTGATGCCAACTCAAATGGACAAAGCAAAGTATCCTTCTACGGGCACATGACACGTCAGTACACACAGATTACAGGCGCATTTACAGTAGTTCGGTTGATGGCTGGTGGCTTTGTGGCTCGCGATTTACTGACATGACACCAGGATAGGCAGTGTTGGGTACCGGGTACTACTCACTCATACGCTGTGACACCACAGTGTGAGCTGCCAACTGGCTCCCACGAAGCCGCACAGGGTCTAATTTCATAGCGATTATGTGAGTTGTCTTGTTTCATGTTTGGTGGTGTAACAGAGTTACATGGCGGTGGCGTCAGTCAAATGGTGGCAAATTTGTCAAACAAGAGCCAAACACACACTCAGCAGTCAGAATGCAGCGAAATGCAATTCTCACGAAGTGATATTTCGATTACCACGCTTGATTCTGTGGTTTGTGGGTGCTGACACTGTGCTGAGGCACTACACGGAGCCGGCGCAAACCCCGTGAAACATTCGAGCATGTGGAGTGATGCGCTGTGCTTTTATTTTAATGGGTTTTGATTTAGTTGCTAAATGATGTCACAGTCACACACATACCACGCACGCAGAAACGGAATTTACATTTAACATCGGCAAAAGCTGATAGTATCACACACGCATTTTCGATTGCTTGCTTGGTTGTGGGTGGTTATGACATGCAACCGTAATCCATCTGGGAACAATTAGACATTTCGTGCTTATGCATACAAGCACATGCAAACACTGTGATTTTGAAGCCTTGATAGTCGGGGTGAGAATTTGTGACTGAGCAGTGCAGTGCACGCGATAAGGAACAGAATTGTACTGAGTTTGGCAACAAGAAAAGGGGCGGTTACAACGGTAGTCAAAAATGTGATTTGCAAATCGCAGAAAGCCATTTGGATCCTCAAATACCACGAGGAAAAGCGGATTAGGGAGTGGAGCGCAGTGGACGTGAAGACATGCTCCTCAGGACCGGGGTAATGAGAACACATCACTGTGCACGTTCCTACCCTCTAACGTTCCCAACACGTTTCAGCCGAATGTTCCCAGTGATCAAATGTTCGTTCAATGGATGTGACCGTGATGCCAAATACGATGTCTACATCGACATAGTGCCCGTCGATGGCAAACGATATCGATATGCGTATCACAAATCGTCGTGGTTGGTGGCGGGGAAGGCCGACCCGCCCGCTCCCAATCGGTCAGTTTGGTACTTTCTTGGTTGGGTCTGAATTTTGATTTTGGTATCATCCACTTACACGTCATGCTTGTCCCGTGTGTGACCGCCGTATACTGTAATTGCTTCAATGTCGTCCTGTTTTTTTAAGACGACCACACGATATCCCGAGTGCACGTGCGAGAATATTAGGTGTCTCCGTAAACACCAAAAACGATGAAAGCAAACCTTATTCTTTTGCACCCTAAAGACTGACTGCAGCTCTAGTGCCTGATGTATGGAATCATCAGCAAACATCAACATCAAACATCGCAAGCAAGCGCTCCAAACAGATTTTCACATAAATGTTTGCCTAGATTTGAACCTATCCATTGCCTTGCAGTCTCTACCGCCATCCCGACAGCCCGTTCACCGGTGAGCAAACAGTGAAACAAGTGATCTCGTTTGAAAAATTGAAATTGACGAATAACGAGCTGGACAAAAGCGGTCATGTGAGTTTGGGTTGCGAAAATTTTTGTTTGTGGGGAAATTTTCGGATAAAACTAAACTCAAAACTGATTGTCACGCCGTGCGTTTTGTCACCAGCACATTTTACCCAAGGTTCCGTGGTTCTCGAATCATATCCACTTCTAATAAAATTCAATGAGGGAGAATCGTGCCGATTGGAAGGAAACACTGCGTAAGCTCATACGGTACCAACATTGTAATTGCAGATAATCCTCAACTCGATGCACAAATACCAGCCCCGCATCCACCTGGTGCGCGTGCGTGCAACCAAAGCGGCCACGTCCACTGCCGAGATACATCCGGATGATTTCGCAACGTTTGTGTACCCCGAAACACAGTTCACCGCCGTGACTGCGTACCAGAATCAATTGGTGAGTTGCATTTCGACCTGGAACGTTTTTCAATGATTTTATCTCATCATAAAACCTGAGCAAAACGTTTCAGATCACAAAAATGAAAATCGAGAAGAATCCGTTTGCCAAAGGTTTTCGCGACTCGAGCAGATTGGGCGATTTTGACAGGTTGGCGAAAGGGTGAGTTTCGCCAAACAGCAAAATACCTGAAAAGACAGTATTTCAGCGATTTCTACGGCATGTACGGTCCAGGTCCGTCTGGCTTCCCAATGTTTGCCACCCCTCAATGGACCTACGCCACGGCACAATTGCAACACCATCTGCAACAACAACGAAGGGCAGGTTAGAGCACTTAGAGTGAGATTGCAATTTTTTAAGTTTTGTAGAGAAAATGTGTCATTTCCATTATGCAGGCGTGCCCGGCAGCATCTTCCCCGGCAGTCCCGCAGGTGCCGGGCTTCCCTGGGCGGCGATGGCCAACGCCGCTGCGATCATCGGCCTGCGACCACCAGTCTTCCCCGCAGCAATATGGCAATTGGCACAGGCGCACGCACAAGGTAAGTAATCATTCAATGGAGTCCTATTAAATACCGCAACAGTGATGTCGCGCATATGGGAAAATATCTTCCCACTCAGGTACACCTCAAAACCCGCTTGAGCCCCTGAAAGGCACGGACCCAACAACGAGCTCAACCAGTGCCCCGCTGTCCCTTGATCTGCCCAGCAGCAACACAGCCACGTCTGATGAGGCGGCCGGTGGTGAAATGACACCGATGAGTGTGGCTAATGCTGATGTGAGTTAGGGTGGCGGCGGCCGAATGGCGTGTGTGTTTGTCTACTGCATTAGCTCACTGGGTTTGAATCCCAATGGTGTAAACTAATCAATACTGGTTTTTGACAGCTGCGAATCAAATATTTTCTTGTTCTTTCCAGGTTACGGTAGATGGTGATGCGGAGGAAAACATAAAATGTGTGAAGAATGAAGAGAAAGACGAAGATTCGGATTAGGAGCGACACTTATTCAGCTCTTTTGCCCAGAAAACTTTTGAGTGCCGACTATTGCGTTACGAAAATCGTAGCGACTCCGTGCAGTTTCCAGCTTTCGCATTTCATAAATATCGCTCCACACATTACTATACTCTGTGAATTACGCATTATTATTCCCCGTGTCTCCAGTTAGGAGGAGTTATGATAATGAATTTGCCATTTTTGAACGATGTTTTTATTGACCGCCATTCCACGATGTGCAACAAATTTTGTGCAGAAAATTGTGATAGAATTGTAGAAATTTACGCAGTTTCTCACTTTATGGATACATAGCTGCATTAATTCTTGTGGTTTTTCGTTTTTTCCAATGGACAGTTCATGTACATCTGTCCAATGTATGTATTATCGATGATTTTTCGGCTTCGTTGATTAGGGCTTTATTTCACGCAACGTCTTTGTCTCTCGCTCATAAAATTGTGATTTGTGTGGTTTCTGTGCAGAAAGATGCTGATTGTGGTGAAGTTTACATTTTACTTTCGCGTACCAAGATTATTACTCGTTATGCTGAATGCTCGTATTATTGGGTGGGAATATTCAATAAAATATACAAACGCTGCAGGCGATGGTGATATTATACCGCACCAAATGTTATATGTACGAAGCACGTCTGTTCTGAAAGACTCTAAAATTTCTGGCAGCACAGACACTGCACCTGCAGCCAGATGATAGTCAACAAAACGTGTGGTTGTAATGTAAACAATAGACCAAGTTGGTGTTGCTTTGATTCATTTTTGTTTTCGATGAAACATTACAGCACGGATTAGTTCTTCTGGCGAACAAAACTATTATCACGAAATCCATAAATACCGAAAGATGAGCGATCGTCATCAGGAGCAGCCGAGTTGTTCAGTCAGTTGCCCTGCATTCAGTGTTGTGCCTGTTGAAATTGGAGCGCACGCCGCACAGATTCGCGAGTTGATCGGGGTGAGCGCAAGGTTTTGATGAAGGATGCACCAAATCAAGCGTCAAATTGTCAACATTTTTGGCAATACAAACGTACATCCCAGGAACTGGCAGCTTACGAGAAAATGCCAAGTGACATGGTGCCCAGTGCTGATCGTATAGCATCGGATCTCGCACATGGCTATTGTCATGGGCTGGTGGCGGTGAAAAAGTCTCGTAAGTTGATGTTTCAATCGTTCGCTAACTATTTGAAGTCAATTCTAATTTTTGTGTAACAAAACCTGCTCTTCAGACCATTTGCCGCACGATGACGTAGTGATTGGCTACATTCTCTATTATTACGCGTATTCGACAAGCATGATGCCCAGATGGATCGGACGGTACATGTTCATGGAGGACATTTATGTGTCGAAAGAGTACAGAAGATTCGGTGTTGGCACTGCCATGTGGTCGGAGTTGGCTAAGGTTAGATTGATCTGTAAAGTTTATCTCACAATTTCCAATCGACCGACGGGAAGCAAAGATCGGCATGCATCAATATCCTGACTGAGCAGAGTGCATGCGCCACCCCCCACAGTCAACACGCACCTGCACTGATGTATTATGTGGTGAGCATTCACGAGCAGCAGCAGACAAATGCTCGCGTTTTTACAGATTGCACGGAACGACAACATCGCGCGCATTCAATGGAATGTTCTGAATTGGAATAAAACCGCGATCAACTTTTATAAGAAGCACGGCGCCGTTGACACATACAAAACGGATGGATGGCTCACTTATAGGATGAATGAAGAAGAAATCCATAAACTTGCCGATGTTTGGAAACATTGAAACAAATTTTGTTGAAGCGTTTTTGAACAGAAGCGGGGCTCTTATACTTGTTCATAGCATTTCACAATATTATTTTCTATTTTATTCGTTGGCAGTATTTTAAATAACTGAATTGTGGCCAAGCCTGTAAATAGCCTGACTGATCAACAAGATTATGCAGTAATAAAGTGGTTGCTGATAGCACCATCATGTTCAATATTCATAGTGAAAAGTAACCACATATTTTAGTATCACAGCACCGGTACTATTGGGTCAGTATCATAGTAGAATGATCTGCCAGTTTCTATAATATCTGCTTGCATTACCAAAATAGATAAATGAAGCATCCGATCGAATACACAACGTAGTAGTCACCTCTAACGAGACCAGCCCGTTGTGACACGCCAAGTGGGTGACTCCATAATGTTTTGCTCTTGATCCAGTCTCCTCCTCTGGAACATACATGACAATTGAAACACCACGCATGGAACTGTTAGGGACTTGCACACTTACGTCCAAACTTTACATTGTTTCTCGGGTACCATGAACGTGCCAGTTTTGCACTTGAAGGCTTTCGCAAATTTCTGCAAACAGCTGAAACTCTCTACTTCTTTGTGTGATGGGAGTTGGGAGAAACGCAACGTTGCGGCACAGATCTAAGTTTGATTTGACCGTAGCCACCGAAATCTACCGTAACCTGACTGTTCTGCAAGGGTCCAATGACGCGAAAGTATTCAGGCGAATGGGTGAGTTCGAGATTCGCATCGTGACTGGCATGACACCAAGCATTCGCATACGAGATGAAGAACAGTTGGTCGTGGTTGAATCTAAAGTTGAATTTCAAACAGTCACACAGTGAAGCATGTGGCAAGAATTCGAAATATGCTCGCACTTTGCCAATTCGCCTGGCAATCTGTGATCGGCTCCACTCAGCTGTTCCATGCCTTTGAAGGCCCGATACGCTGCTTCTAGACCTGAGAACAGACACGTTTTTATCCATGTGGTAGAAAAGTGGAAAGTGCTGCATTATTACCCCCGATATCGGCAACATTCTCTCCGACAGTCAGTGTGCCATTCAGACATTCGGTGTCATTCCACGGCAGGCAGTACTGGTCATACTGTTGGCTCACACAATCGGTCATGCGGTCGAAACCGGTACGCGATGTTTCATCCATCCATGTTGTGTTCAGGTACGTACCGGTGGAGTCGTAAAACACACCTGAGATGATGTTTCATAATGTTGATACGAGATGACGCGACGTAGATAATGTCTCACCATAAACTAAATAATTAAGCCAACCGATTGTGTCAAAAGCATGTCCCAGTTCATGCCCAACGAGAGTGCCGATTTTGCCGAAATTCACCGAAAGTGGATAATCGGGCCAAAAGTAAGGCACTCGCATGATCGAAGCCGGAACACTGATCGAATTCATCCATGGGTAATACCTAAGGGCAGCAGAGGTTGTTAACGTCGTGGTTTTGACAGGTGTCGCAGTGTTCTAATTGTCTACGTTGCAAACTTCGCACAGAGATGCTTGTGTTCCATCACCACTCAGAGAGTTTTCAGGGTTTTCCCTCACCCATCAACTATAACTTGCCATGCGCCCGCATCCACATTCGCAGCCGACTTGACAAAAACGTAGCGATTGACCGGTTGACCGATTTTGCTCAACTCGCCCGTTGAAACCGACCATCGATTCACCTTTTTTTGAGGTATTTCTTCATTCTTTAATTCTTTGCTGTCGTTAGCCAATTCTTTGTTGCATTACCTTATTAGCAATCGTGAAATCATCGTCTCCCTCCTCTATATCCAGCTTCTCATAATAAGCATCCAACTTTCCCTCCTCGAATATCCAGTCCGGATATCCAATCACTTGTGCCATATTTGCGATTTTGTCCAGCGCACTCGCTTTTGCATCATCGGTCAGCCAGTTGACGCCTCTCAACATGCCACGCCATGCTTGCAACAACTGAAAAATGATGATGATGATTTTCTCTTTCATTACATTCAACGCTGAAGACGAAGTATGAAACGTTACTTACGGCTTGCACCATACCATGTAACAAGTGTATATCGGAACGAGGCAACCTTCCGCCCTGCGCGAACAGATAACTGGTGGCCATTGGAAACTTTATGAGCTGTTGGTAGGCGCAAGGCATTGGCTGATCGGACTTTGGCGGGTTGAGGTCTCTGCAAAGTAGTTCGCCATCATCATAGTGCCATGATCCGGCCCGCCATTTTCGCTCACTGTGGTGAGTGTTTCACCATAGAGGACTGACAGCATGACATACATGTACATATGTACTTGTGAATGGCAGATTCGGGTCTCCAAATAAATTTTGATGAAAATTCGCGCAGCTCACTTCATGGCCGATAGATGTTTTGACTGGCCGTCCACAAAACTGAACATCATCAGATTCTGCATTGTGCGTCGTGTTTCATTTCCACGCATTTCGTTGATAAAATCGAGGGCTCGTGCGTCAACGGACACTTTGTTTCCGAACACGGAGAGATAATCTGGGAATCGAAAATACACGACAAAAAGTAGCCAAGCTGTGCACTCGCACTGAACATGTACTGGTGCACCTCCTGTGAAAGTCTGTGAAACCTCAGCACGAAGCCGGCAAGCAGCAAATAACTATTGTAGTTCACATTTGACTGTATTGATCTAAACACTTTGGCTACCAAACAAAGTTGGTCACAATCAACCCCTCTTCCCTCAACCTGTATTGTTTTTGGCAATTGCAATCATAAACCGTGGCCAATTTATATTTGGCCAATTTACAACCAGATCCGTGACCGTCATCAAGTTATACGTTTGAAAAAATTTCTTCACAGTCTGCAAAGGAAACAGATTACAAGTAATTTTAAAAAATGTAAAATAAGCAACTCATAGTATACCATCGTATTCTCGTGGTTCCATTTCCACCATTTAATCCAAATGTCAGCAATTTGATTTGCATCTGCGTCAATCACTTCTTCTTTTACGTTGCTCGAGTTACCGTATAATCTGTTTTATTCATGTGCATGAATCAAAGTTTTGTATTCGAATCCGTTCTTCACAAACAAACAAATGTGCAAAAGCTCACCTGGTGACGTAGTCTTTGTACAATTGGACGAGCGCGTGCCGTGCTCCATTCAGCTGTTCATCGGTCTGGGGAAACGCTGTTTCAAGCATGTCTTGACGTGCGGCGTGCACAAGCAAGATCTTGCCTGCAAACAAACTATCAATTTATCAATAAATTTATTTGTTAGAATATATCCAACGCACCATCAATGGGCATGGTGCTTGTGAGAAAGAAGGCATTGTGATTGTATTCTGTCAGCAGTTGGCCAGCATAGGCCCATAGATTGTTGACCTGATCACGTGACCATGATGGTGTCGCGGTCGGCCAGCCACCGAGTTCGTTTATGGCTTCGCGAACCTATAGTTATTGAAACATCAACCTAGTATGTCAAAGAAATAGGGCAACATAATAATACAGCGTGGTGCACCAGGTCATCATCAGTCCGAATAAACAGATGGTAATCAGAACCTTCTGCAGTTGCTGCACAGCGTTTGGATCCACCGGTTTTACACAACTGTCGTACAGAAGTTTCATTTTCACCAGGGCTTTTGGCGTTTTGGGGTCATCGGTCTGAAATGTGCTACTTTTTCCACAGAACAGAAAGTTATCCAAAAAGCTGAACAAACGAACTTTAATTTCGTTCTTGAGAGCGGCGTCAATTTTAAAGTACGTATCCAACATCAGCGTCGTCAGTTGATTAAACTTTACAAAACAGACTCAATCATTGCAACATTTTTTCACATTTTCAAAAAAAAATCAACAGATTCAAGCACACGAACTGTGTTGTTTCTCATATTGCCACAGGCAAAGTCGAAGAAATTATCACACGGATCAACCGACAAGTCCATATAGGCTGAGAGCATCCGTGCAGCCAGCTCGTAGGCATTAGTGTCATTGTCACGCACTGAAGAGGCCGGGCTCACCACACTCACAAATACAACGACGGGCAACAGACCTGTAAGGACGGTGTTCGTATAGTACAGTCTACAGTGTAATACCAGACCAGGGACACCGACTGAAGTCTGCCTCTACGCATGCAGTGAACACCTTTAAGATGGAATTATAGTTGGGTCGCGACCACAATTTTTGGGCGCAACGACCCGCCGACCATTGTGGTCGCTAACACCCTGTTATAGTTGAGCGCGACCAACTATAACTGGGTGTCGACGACCTCAGGCTGCGGCCTGCTACGACCACCAAAAGTGGTCGCGACCACGAGTTGAAAAATTTCAACTTTGCAAGTGGTCGTCGGCTATCAAATCGATATGCATTGCCGGTATTTCAGTCGTAACAGAATTCCTGGTTTTTTATAATTTTTTTCTGACCAAAACAAGCCGTTATCAGCTGCCAGAGTTCATGCAGCCGGGATGTCTAAGCCTCGGGGCCAGGGCCCTTCTATTTTTTCATTTTCTCTTTCAATTCGTTGCGACCAGCTGCGACCACGCGCCCAAACGACCATGCGACTTGGCGCATAAAACCAACGCAAGATTTGGGCGCTTGGTCGTTGACGACCTTTTCGGCGCAACAGGTCGTCGACCAACTATGATTCCACCTTTAAAGGGCTCGGGACATACTTAACTGATAGAAGGGTAGCAGGGCATGTTTTGAAAAGTACTCTGAGAGTGCATGTCATGTACATGGTTTGAATTCCTGGGACCGTTCCTATATTTTGGGATAAGGACTTTTCGTTCCAGAAAATGGTGAATTTTTTCAAATCATGAACGGCCGGCGTAAAACCCCAATTGTACCAGAAATCAAATCTTACACGACGAAGAACACAGTTGCGTCTGGCTAACTTATAATTATAATTGAAATGGCTCGAACGGTTTCTTCACTCGGCGAAGGTACGAAACGTTCCAAAAATCGACCAAAATTTTTGAAAGTAAAAGTTGTCCCTAAATTTTGAGGCCGTTCTTCTATGTGCTGAGACGAAAATACAGTAGAAATATATAGAGCATGATCGAAAGTACCAAGAAACAAGGTTTTTAAATTTTGCAAGTTATGGATAGCCACGTGACGAGCATGCCCTGCCAGCCTTCTATCAGTTATGTCCCGAGTCCTTTAAAGGGCGTGTCTAACGTCTCCTAACCCCATGTTTTGTTAAGTGGAATTGAAAGATGTCTTCGAAAGGCCGCTGTGTGCAAAAAACCGCGACTTCTAACTCGCTAAATCGCGAAATCTTGGGGGTTACTTTTCGAATTAAATCAATTTCCGGACACAAAATTCAGACTGAGCAGACAGGAAAAGTTACGAAGCGAAACACACACAAACCAGCTTCTGTAAGTTAAATGAAACATTCATTGTGTCCACAGTCAAGCCAGCAGCCAGAGCGTTGTGTGTTGAGCGTTTACGTGCATTGTATAGGCGGCTGAGCCGCGGTTAAACATGCAATGTTTCAGTGCGCACTCAAAAGCGCCTGGAGTTTTGTGTCCGGAAATTGATTTAATTCGAAAAGTAACCCTCAATATTTCGCGATTTAGCGAGCTAGACGACGCGTTTTTTTGGACACGGCGGCCTGTCGGGGTCATCTTTCGTTTGCACCCAATAAAACACGGGGTTAGGAGACGTTAGACACACCCTTTAACTCTGGCACACGCAAAAGTAAAGGAGGCTGGATGCACCATTATTGCTTATCTTAAACGGTCGGAATGACTGAATTTCCTTCTGGGGCCTGTTCTATCCACGTGAAAGCAAAAACAACAAAGCCAAATGCACAAAAACAACGAACCCACCAAACATTGTTTGAATCAAAACAGTCACAACTTTTCTTGAGCGCAAATTGAAACACATTGCACTTCTGTGTGATTGAATGGCGACGGGCATGCTTGACGGTTTTTTCTTATGGCAAAACCAGTTTCGTTTTTGATCGTTTAAAATAGTATTGCGAATTGCAGGTAATGAAACCGCGCTTGTGTACACTGGTTTAAATTGATGAAACCAGCTGGTGCAAACGCTCAGCTTGCTCCGATTAAAAATAACTAACATTTATTTTTAATTTAAAAATAAGCATTTGTGTCAATGCTAGATATGATTTGCATGTTTATCGGTGAAAACGGGTAATAAGGTGCTCGAGACTGTGAAAAAATGTCCACATCTGATGGCAGCTTGCAATGGTGTTGTGTGTCAACTGCTTCATCTCCCATTGCGAACGTCAAAGAAAACGACCTGTCATTCTAGCGTGTGATTTTGCAATTGCATTTTTTTGTGAAATATTGTTTATGCACACAATATCAAGCAGCAATAACCTTTCATTTCACACGTTGGTTGGGCAGAAAATACTGATAATAAAAACAAATATAAAATTGTGCGAGATCTTCCAGGTGCCACTGCAAACCATTGTTGTAAGAATAATACATTTTGTGTGAAATTTGTGCAGCATTGTAGCAAAGAATGAAACTGACAATAAGAGCAGGAAAAAATTTAAAAAAATCGATCAAAAACGAAGGAAAACCATCACAATTTTCAGCAATATAGTAATAATTTCAAAAATTCTTCAAAATTTCTGTACAAATATTAGTTCGGTTGCACGCATTATCGATTGTCAATATCCATGCGTGGTGTTTCATCTGCAGGTGTGCACCATTGTCTGTTTGACGCACTCCTTGCACCTCACCTCGCAACACCAATGGAACTTGCACTCACAGCGTTCGATGACTTCAATGATTCGTGTTTCATAGCCGCGATGGCAGCACAACAGGTCGCATCCGTCGATGCCCTGACTCGACGCATTACAGGGTCTGCCTTGTGTGCCGGGCACACCGACTACAGGGTCATGCGCACAATAGTCGGGACTGGTGTCCAGATAGACCAGATCTGATTCGGTGGGCACTTTGAAGTTGATGTTCGTTGGCACAAGAGCGCGGCGATTGGCCGTTTTCTGGAGTCGCACCTGAATTGGAGGGGGAGGATTACGGTTGGGTTTGGGTGTGCTTTGCAGCCATTACATGATGTCGGGCAATGTTTTCACAAACTGCCGATGCACCAGGTTATGGTCATTCGATGAGAAAAAAGGGTAACAACAGACCACACGCATGCCAAGCAAAGCATGACAAAGAAACGTTTTTCATAGTTCCATTGCTTCTAGTTCGCGGCACATTGGGTAGTTATCATGCCCATTGTTATCAAGTTGGCGAACAAAGGACGCCGTACTTTATTCAGTAATTGACTACTTCCTGGGTTCCTGCCAGTGCGCAGAAAAGCGTGACGACCACCCCGTGTCGTCCTATCTTCACAAAAGCATATTTTGCATCAGGGCATCATCAGTGCCAATACACCAGATGATTATATGATCCCAACACGAATCTCACTCACCTCAGCAGCACCATCGAATTTCTCCTTGACGATGTCGCCGACTTCACGAAACGAAGGCATTGCGCGCCAACAGGTCTTCAGTTCACACGAACCGGACACGCCGTGACACTTGCACTGCAGACGCATGTTCTGCTCGACGGCCTGTAGCGAGCACAACTTTGGTATTGCGGTGTCAACGTCAGAGCGTACATTAGGGAACGTGTGACACGCTAGGTTTAGACTTAATGTGCCTGGTTTTGGGCTTGGTTGGCTTGAATTATGACTCAATACTGCGTCTATAGGCGCATCATAACAACGGTGACTGCATCCCTGTGACAGCAAGATTTGAATCAATGAACAAGATGAAAGTTTTGATAAAATGTTACAGGCATATAAATGTTCCATTATCAATCCATAACAACCCTGATGCAGCCAGCCCCGACACACCAATCGGCCAGCATTGTTATTGTGCAGATTCATGAGCATTCGTTTGACAGGCTGACTCCTCTGTCGTTCGTGTGCGTCGACGAAACTCCGACTGAATGCAATGCCGTAGTGCACATTGTCGGAGCAACCCGACCATCTGCCAATTTGAAACATTTGTTCAAAATTATAATGCACACTTTTTTTAAAACAATACTTGTGTTCCTTTGACGAAAAAATGATTCAACCACTTTTACCAGGACTATCGGTGCTGTGATGAACAGAAACGCGGACACCCACAGCTTCAAACGCCAAGTTACGATAATTACCTAGAAGCCTATCAGCGTCACGATTATTTCTTGAAGTTCGTCATATGAGAATTCCGGCTTATCACGTATAGATGGCAAGAACTGGGCACCACTTATTGCCACATGCACCCACCTGAACCCCCTTGGCGATCGTCCCCTGACCGATTGGTCACATCCGCATTTCTCCAATTTGCCCAAACTGCAGTCCCTTGTGACTTGTTGTGCCACACCGGCAGACGCTATTGCGTTGACGAACGCAGCCTCACGGGTGCCTGAAACGTCAAGGAAATGACGCAAGGATCGGACATGGTTCACTCGTGCAATGAAGCAAGCATGAGCGCACATGCAGTGCTTCCTCTTGGTTTCGTTTCGCTGCGTGAAGTGCACCAGAGCATCGTCAGTGCGAATGCACTAGATGCCAGTGGATGCATTGTTCAATGAATCGCGACGCAAAGGTTTGAGGAAAACTTGCTCAACGTGGGTGTGTCACTCCCGCGCAGTGCTATTAAAACCAGCCATCACCATTCGAGAGTATGCCGCCAAACGCGGTCATCGAGTCCACAATCGAACAATTCCATCTCCTTTGCCTGAACTGCCACTGACATTCGACTATGGCCAGATGTGCGCCCACACGAACGCTGAAAGAACAGTTTTTTGTATTGTTTATTGAAAATTGCGTATTAGTGTTGTGTGCATTAGGTTGACACATGCTTACAGTGCTCGCAGCTTCCCTCGCTCCGAAGCAAAATGCTCGTCAAACTCTTGTGGTAAAAAAGACTGGGCCGTAAATTCTGAAAGTGTTTGTGAAACTTCGAGTAAGCGAGTGCTCCCAATAAAGCTACGTTCTGCCCATGTTCTGCAAGGATAATGCGTGCAAGGAATAGGAGACTCGCTTCCGAGCGGCAGTGCACCGTCTCCATTTTCTCCATTGTTTACAGGCGTCAGAAACTTTTTTCAAAGTAGCAAAGCCAAATAATTCAATCAGAACCTGTCCATGTGTTCAATATTCCGTTTGCACAATTTTATCTGTCGTTTACTCATCCCACCCACTATCGTTTTGCAGTCCTTGGGACTGAAGAATAATGTTTCGTCGCTCGTAAATGTTGTGCCGGCCATGCCGAGGGTGCTGGAAGAAACAAATGGAAATCATTTGATTGTTCCAAATACTGGTTTGTCCCCAACCCTATGCAGGTGCACTAATGGTATTTTAATAATGTCCCAAGGACAGGACATGAAGCCCTCCAGCGAGTGGTTGGCATGGTTGGCTTGCTGTGACTGGCACGACGATAAATTCTGTTCTTGAGCTCCAACGATCAACCATTTTACACAATGAGCTGGCGGAACGTTGTCGTTATATCGCTCGATGTTTATGAGATGGAGACATCGAAACCGACAGAAAATAAAAAGAAACAAAACGTCCAAAACGCACATCCAGCTAATCGTCACCGCTGGTACAAACGCATCGAGTAACAACAGACCGAGTAGGAACCAGAATCGTACGTGTGCACTCCAGTACTTGTATTGTGGGATTGATGTGGTGACCATGGTCGTTGGTGTAACGTTACAGTGCTCCAATATTTCACGTTTCAAAAAGTGGAAATTGTGTTGAAGTGTAAAATCCGAATGCTAAGTCATGGTTGTTGAAGGGCCAGGTGTGTTTGTCGGCGTTCAAATAGTTGGAATTGAGGATGATCTGAAAAATGGTAGAAGTTCCTCAGAAACACAACTAGTTTCAGACAGATTTTCACACCACTTTTATAAACAACAACGTTTTTCTCGAAAGAAATGGTGAACCATACATGGGTTCACACACCCACAATGTGCAAGCTTGTAAGGCTGTCAAACACACACGCTAAGCCTCAAGTGCGCACGACAATGTGAGAAAGAACACAGAGCGCGTGTATCATCATCATTTTATCAGTTCTGGTCGGTTGGCCTAAGTCAACAAGTAGCGTTACACATCATGGGCACTGATGCAATTCGGGACACCAGGGGCTGTTTACACGTAAGACTGAATAAGGCTAAGTGGTGAAGCACGCGGAACAGTGTAGTTCCAGGTGGTAACAGATTTATGGACTTCGTTATCACAAGCGACCTGCAAACACCGGACCACTTGCTGGTGGGGCAAAGCTGGACAAATTTACGACCGGGCAAGGAATGACAATATTGTGGTTAGAAACATTGCAAATGGCCCATACTTTTCTGAACCTGTTTTCCGGATTCTGGTGGATTTGGCTTTGCAGTATACCACCCTCCACATAGTGAATTGATCGGGACACACCATTTTGTGCACCAGATAGAAAGTTCGCCATATGGAATTCACCTCATGGCTGGTGTGTTTGGTCATCAAGGACCAAAAAACCAGAAAGACAGCGTGAAAGCATGCATCGCTCAATTCTGATCGAAATTGAGAGTCTGCTGAAAGGAAACCGCAAAAACTGGAATGCGCCCATAAAAAATAGCCCGAACTCTTTTTCTCAGTCGCCCATGTAAACGGGGTCAACGCATTTTTATGATGTGACACATGTGCCAACCCAACCCCAGGATCGAGATAAATGAATGCTGGGTGAACGGGAATAAGATGGAGTGGAATGCTAACATGGAGAAGATGTGGGAGCAAATTGCCTGAATTATAAGGGCAACTAGTGTTTTGGCAACAGATTGGCAAACAATTGGCATCATAAACATTTTGTACAAAAAGAATTCTGGTCGCACTTCAACATATTCGACAAACAAACGATAAAATTCCTGACGTTCTTATCCTCGTTTCGATTTGAGCAACCCACAGGATGGGGAGGAGACGAGGGTTCACGACGGATGAAAAATGAAGCGACGTAAATCATGTTGTCAGCAGCACACACCCCAGGGGCACATTGGGTGCAACACGCGCACATACACACACAAGTACACCATGGGATACGGTCAGAGTGGGAATTTTGGGCATGAGAAGGCGCGGGTGCGAAAAACTAACCGCAAGGCACAGTATTTCATGTGCCTGTAGATAACCTCTTTTTCTACCGCCAGCACAAATGTGTATATTAGTTGGTAGTCAGAAGTCAACGTTCCAAAACTGAAAAGCCCCACAATATATAGTCTCACTTGAATTTTTCGTCGCACACATTTACCAAAATTTAACCAAGATTCTCCCCGCTCTGCCCCATTGTGACCGACGCCCATGGTGACAGATTGTATACACGCGATAATTGATGAGCGTTTTAGATCAGGCCAGGCGCCGGATCATATACGCATTTTTCATCCCCAAAAGTCTACTTGTGGGCTGTAAGTGGGAACATAACGATTGTTGGGAACCTGCCAGGGTTGCAGTTGCACTGTGGTACACAACTACCGTAACCAAAAGTAACCGTACACAGAAAGTGAAAATTATCGAACTGCGCCTTCCTCGCCCAAGTTTGGTAAGAGGTGTCCTAACATGGGAAGTCCACATACTAAAATTATTCACACAGGAGTCTGCAACAAGTCTACGTTGTGCTATGTTGAGGTTTACACCAAAAAGTTACCGTACCAAAGAATTGTCAGTGAGAGCTGTTGGTTTGTTGTACCAACACACAACAACGCACACAGTTGTCCTGGACGACAGTTGCACTCAATCAATGATGAAACGCGCAAGCTTGCGAAAACTGCGCAGATCTTGGGTGAAAAAAGGGAAAAGACCAGCGAAAATAAATAAGAAAGATGGAATGGAACATTTCTGACATGAAAATTTTTGGTATGGCGTGTGAAGGCGCCACACACGAACTTCCTCCCAATTTGGTGCCCGTAAAAACAACAAGAGCCCCAGGGCGATGAGGCTTTCGATTTTGCGCCTTTTAGGCAACGAGAGGCCTGGGTTTATGGTCTTTTGGTGTCGTCACGTCATATATAGATTACCGCCACAGTGCCCTAACACCCTCGAGGTACAGATGCCGGATTCCTTTTGTGTTTCATATTGGGGCCTGGGTGTGTGTAACTGCACCCTCAACCCTCTCACACGCAGGTGATCCCAAGAAAGCGGTACACCTGTATGCCCGCGGGGTGCGAATTGACGCATTACCTGGGTTGTTTGTCGGACTCCGACACCTTTTTTGATATTTATACAATTTGGGAAAATATTGCGTGACGGTGATCGATCATGTAACGCACAATAATGCACGCTTGTATAGACGATATGACTTCTTTGGAATAGAACCGTTTTCAGCTCAATCTATTTTCAACTTTTCGGGGGTTTGTTGGCCATGTTGTGCAGCTACACTAAGATTACGGCCTTACGATTTATCCTTTGTGGCTGGTAACTTGCATGACTAATACAAAAATCAAATGAATGAATGACCAAAAGTACAATCCCCTATATATTCTCCGATACAAAAGCTCGAAAACGGAAGTCACTGTGGACCCAAACGTAATTTCTTGGCATTCTGATCACACGCGCAAACAAAACACACGCACCCGCAAATTGGCAACTTTCTCCACGCGCGTTGACATCATTCTAGAATACTGAAATCTGCGTGATAAACATTGAGGTGATTTTACGTCTTTTGGTGAAAAATGATGGCAATAGATGCCTTTGGAAGCACTGAAAGGCCAAAAAATGGGCTGACTTTGGATTAAATGCTATTTCCTTGTAAAATCAGGGTCAGATACCAAAAAGTTTATGTTCACCACCCTTAGTCCCCAAGGTGCTCATGTTTGGTCTGCATCGTGAAAGGTGATAACACGTGGTGCCTATCGCCGTGTCCCCCGAAAGCAATAAAGGCTTATGGGTTGGTGTTTTTAGAGTTGGCTTATATTTCCGGGTGGGCGACAGTCTGACCGACGTCAAACCAGGGGTGGGAAATGGCCTTGCAAGAAACTTGGGTGCACCACAGCAGCTTTTATTTATTGCAGTTTAGTCGTAAAATGTAGCATTTAAAAAAATTGTACCCAGCTAACGTTGGCCGCGTGACCCAAAGACAATACTATTCGATATAATGCATGCCACTTGAGTACGCGACACACGTAACAAACATAAACGGCGGCAAACGTTGTGGAGCTCAAGTCCAAGATGGACTCTCACTGTTTTTCTTGAACCATCGTTCCTCCGGTATTTTTGTTCTTCAAAAGTTTCTTTGTCATGTGTGTATAGATGGGTGTGATTATGACACAACTCCATTTGAAAACAAACAAAGAGTCATGCCATTAAAAAGCTCACACTGCGCGACCACTTTTTTTAGTGTGGTACCAAACTTCCTTGGCCAACTTTGTACCGACTTACATATCAGGTACACCTAGAGAGTAGAGAGCAAAAGTTAATTTGAGCTCCCAGAAGTAAATGTGCCACAAAGTTTATGCCAGTAGTGCTCAGTTATTTGACCTTGTTAAATGAGGCTTGCAATTAACAACTTGTTCTGGTTTTCCTTGGAACATTCTGATGGCATCTATTTTTGAATTCGAGTTTTGCTCACCATTGACAAATCGTGTCATGTTGCTGAATAACAGTACTCGGATACCATGCTAATACATCTCTTTCCATTCTTGATAAATAGAATCTATCTTCCAGCTCCAAAAGCTTACCCTCTGATTGATGTCAGGATTAAAAACAACTACCGGAGTTTCAACTTAAAGCCCACCCGCCCCCCCCCCCCCCCCGAATGGAGCTCTCGTGGGCTCTAAGTGATAATGTTCCACTTAAAGCCCCTAGGGGTCTAATTGGATTTATTTTTTCTGGATAATCGATTTTTTATCCTACAGTGAACTTGCCAGGAAAGTTCAAATTAGTGGATCAGGGACTAAAATGCGACACTTTTCTGTTTTTTTGGGTTGTTTTGCCATGTTTAGATGAAGGTCCTTATAATCAGGTTCAAATATGGTATCAGAATGTCAAAATGCCGCCCTCAAGTGCCTCCACTGACACTGCTGACAACACCCAGTTTTTCGCTTACAGCCCCCGAGCGCTGCAAGTACGGAAACGTTTCCACTTGAAGTCCCGGAAGCTCCAACTGATTTTTTTCTTTTTGGTCGGAGTGCCCATTTCCCATCACCTTTCGCATAGAGCCCCCGGGGCTTTAAGTGGAAAACTCCGGTACATGGCTGCTTAATGTACATCCACCCATGTGCCAGCCTCGGATGTTTTTGTACATTTTGATCTGTTTAAGTTGCACGGTATGGCCTTCGAATTTATCAGGCTAATATATACGTTTGATTCATAATTTCTAGAAAAATTGTTCAAAAATTTTCGTGCGAGTAAGCGAAGAAAAAAGGATCACAGTTAGACAAGTCTACTGATGCGTACTACTGATGCTTAGACAGAGAGAGAGACCCACCCCTGGCTCACAAGCTCAATGATCAGATCCAATGCCACTAGAACATGTACGCTGTGGGCTTTGGATTCAATTCAGAACCTCTAAGGAATTTATAGTTTCTTTTCTTTTGATTAATACTCGTCATTAGAAGCAGGACATGCATACAAGACTCGAGCTAGCTTCCGTCGAGTCCAGTCACATTTTTTTCTCCGAAAGTCTGCAAAGGCCAGACGAAAAAAATTTGCGCTTGTCCTTTTATTTCCTTCTGTTCCAATCCATAAATAGGTAACCTTTTTCTATTTTGAAATGCTGAATTGAATTCAATTTTTCACGTGACGGTCTCCGTTAGATCTAACATGAAAAATATCTGATCGCTCCTTTTGATCGAAAAATAATGTTTCTTGTCAACTTTACCTATAATACAAAATTCGCGGGAAACGAGCAAATTTTTTGTTACTCCCAAAGTGTGAATTGCAAAGAATACTTTGATCACCAAACTGCAACGGAGAAGTCAAATCTTGCCAGGACGTTCTGCTGCTGTTTCGTTACATCACGAGGCTAAGATCAATCGGTATTCAGAGCCTGAGGGTGGGCGCCCTTTTAAAATGCTGTAATTCAATTTGTGGTGACACAATAAAGTTTCCTTGAATTGATTACTGATTTCTCGGGCTGCGAAAGAGCCCAGGAGAGTGCCGGGCTGAACCAGTCGCGTCTTTATGGCTACGAGACTTTTCGTGCTTCACAGCTCCGGGCCAGTCTTATGCGGTACCGGGTATGTATAACATCAGCATCACTGCCACTGCTCAGCAAGTCAAAAGTTTTGTCTGACGTCAACGAAAAGAATTTCACAAACAAGTTCCACACAGGTATCGGACTTGTTGACTGAAACTGATGGCTCGTGCTCGTTGCCTTGATCGGTCATAAAAACCAGACATCGAGTCAGCGCATGAGCTCCAAAAGAAAACAACTGACAGGTTACAATATGCGTTCGTTTGCTCCTGCCAGACAGAGAACTGTAACGGGCCAAACGCATCTGAGATCCTGAGCCCTGACAACCTGAATAAACATTAATTAAGCACTGTCGTCGTCATTTGTAGACTAGACCGCGCACACGACTTCGTAGCTGCGAACAAGCTTTGTTTTTATTTCCATAGTTGCGGGCATCAGCTTTGTGAACTCGCCCCTGGTTGGTTGGCAGTTGGGCAGGTTTCACAGAGAAACACAAACGTTTATTCTGCCATACTGAACAATTGTCTCTGTCACACTGACTGACGCATTAGAGGTATATGTACAATAATCGGCCTGTCATTTTGTCAGCTTTTACGCAAATTTCTAACCCAATTTTCTGTGATATATGTATGTACATAACCAATAGTTATGTATAGTCCAGCCACCAGCTCATGAGACGACTTTTTTTAAAGCTTGCTTGGCCGCATTCAAAAATGCTCCAGACACACGTGTCTTCGCAAACAAAAGAAAGAGATTGGCTGAGGGAGATGATGACAAGTTCCAGCTGGCTGACCTCAATTTGTCGCGTGCTTACGCGAACAGCAGCGTTGTTCAGCACACAAATGTTTTGGGAGTCAAAAGGGAATTTACGCACCGAGTGGAGAGCGTGTTTTTAAAAAATACGTGCGTTTCTCTTTCTTTCATTTCCGAAACACGTGGAACCGGAACATTGTTGGATCCGCACAATCCAATTTCAAAAAAAAGTCGTCTCATGAGTTCGTGGCTGGACTTATACATATGATTTTGGCAGACGAGTATGTATGTAACTTGCCTTAAAGACCATAGTGAGTTGCAATCATTGTCTCAACAATTGTGTCAGTGAACGTTTTGGGCTTTGTTTCTGCCAAGTCCAGTTGCGTCTAACCGGCGTTCCACAAAATAGACCCAAAAAAGAGTAGAAAAATACACGGTTGCCAAGTGCGTGCTTATTGCTTTTTCATGGGCGCTTGTCGATAAACCGTGCAAGATAAAATAGACATCCTTCCAGCCTCCGGAAATGGACTTGAGGTTTTTGGGGTAGGTTGGTTGCCGCATCAAGAAAGTCTATATACTATTATTCCCCTGAGGGTCCATTTTTTCCTGTACATTTCAAGACCACTTCCATGAACCTGCTATACAGTAGTGCCGTGTGGTCTACAAGACAAACTGTCGTGCTGCAGCCTGAGTGCGATTTACGATTACCATTTATCATGTTTGCAGGACCCTAAAAAGGACACAGCCATGGTACATACTGAGGTGTAAAATTCGCTGATCGGATCGGGTCGGTATATCTGCGTTGGTCATATGCGTTTTTCATTCAAGGATGTTAGTTACTGATACCACGAATGTCGATTAGAGTGAAAGTTGTTCCCCTACCCACAGTGAAAATTTTTTATCCTAATCAAATAAAAAAGTGACCCCAGCAAATATCTTATTCTTGACTCGAGTGATGTCACGTGAGTCGTGACCAAGGCAGATCCGATCATAAAGTTTGATACCGTTAGACGGACATGCAGATTTCGTGCTGGAACCGGATAAGTGGTCTTGCCCAGCCCGTTGTTGCCTCCCCAACTATTCTCAACCGAAGTTATCGGCTTTTTCGAAAGAAAGCATTATTGCGCGCCAGTTATCCAACAGATTTAGACTTTTTTGAAAGCCCCGATTAACCGCCATTATAAAAAATTATGCTAAACATGACCGACCGACGCAAGTACAATCAGTTTCGCATTCAGAACGCATTTCCGTCTCGATAATATGGGAAATTAGTCTATTCTTGTTGCCGGAACCACTTTCTGGCCAGTCATTTCCGACAAAAGTTGACACTTTTTCTTGGAGAAACGTGCGCCCGCCGTGTGTCTTGACTTGAGGCTGGAATTTATTCAAGCTATAAGGCGTGAACCTGCACCATTTGACATGTGAGTTATTTCCAGACTGTCACTCGCAATAAGTATTATGCTCATCGCATGCACTTTTTTGAGATGGTTATTGGCTGATAGTATTTTTGACAAGAAAGCTTCAATCTTGCTTCTGGTGCTGCGGTCATCTGAAACGGCACGTAATGCATGTACTGGCAAGCCTTATCAAATGGCAAAAGTAAATCGGTGATGTTTATGTTCACGTGTCAAGTCTGGTGTCCGGCAAAGCTGCTCTTTCAAATCTCGTTCGAATTTAGTGCTTTTGTTCGCCGTTACCATTTGCTCCCTTCAAGTTTCCTCTGATCTTTTGCGACAGGCAAATGTCACTTTCTGTAGTCACACTCTCTTGCTCCCCTTGGCATGGTAAACATTATAGAGGTATTTATCACGTAAAATGTGACACACGGTGGAGGACGGTTACAGAGCTGGGTGGAACTTTGGCCTGTTCTCATACAGCACTTACCCTCTGCCCCTGGCTGGAACTAAATTGTGGGTATGCCCAACGTATGTATGTATGTACCTGCCCACTAAACTACATACATAAGCTTTAATCCACTGTGCTGTTACTTTTTTGTTTTTGTGACTCTGTGTGGCTCATGATAAATGGCATAATTCGATGATCTAACGATTTGGCTTACGATAACCTACGCTGACATATACAAAGAGCTACCAACACACTTTTGTATAAACGTCGCTTTGGTGGCATATACAACATACGACATGTTGGCTCATTTTGAAGCACATACACTTTTCACGACCACGCTGTTTCTAAGTGCTGCTGGGATCGTTGTTGGTCTCATGGCCAGTGTCCTAACGGGATTCGGTTTCAATCCCTGGTTCGAGATCGGGATTCAGTTTTGAAAATAACGGGATCGGGATCCCGAGGTCTAATCCGGCGGGATCGGGATCGGAATTGGCGGATTGAGAAGCGCAAAGATAGATAAACTTGTTTCAACAAACAACAAACAGCCCAAATTTGTTACAGCGGCCCCGCCGCTATTGTTTTTTTTTGGTTTTCGACCTCGGTTTTTTCACTTTGTTTGTTGGCATCGAGATCAAAAACATTAGTTTTGACGAACTTCACCAAAATGGCGATTACCCACCGAAATCGATCCGCGAAGATGGTCTATCGCGAACAAAACTGTCCGATATTGACGCACATTTGCACATGATGATCAGGAATGACAAGAGAAATTCAAAATCACTGGGGCGTGATATAGGCGGCAGGTTACGGTAGCCCGATAAAACAGTCTTTTGTAAATAATAAATGTTTTGTCAACCTACCGTAACGCGCCGCCTATACCACACCTCTGTGACTTGAATTTTCCTTTGGACATCCTGATTTCCATGCACACATAGTGCGTCAATATTGGGGGTGGTTTGTTCCCGTACGGCCACTAACGTTTAATCGATTTCGGTGGGTAAACGTCAGTTTGGTGAAGTTCTTGAAGGTTAATGCTCTTCATCCCAGTATGCCAACTAACGATTAATATAAAAAAACCGAGGTCCAAAACCCAAAAAAACAATAGCGGCGGGCCCGGTTTAAAGTTGTTGCGATAACATGGCAATTATGATTAATGTTGAGGTAGTATACAGAATGCTTGCAGTATGAGCTCTAAACATGTAAGGTACTTCCGTTCTTCTGGCGTTGTGCTATTATGTATACATGCCAACTTTTTCGTCGTGACTGTGGTACTGTAATATTCATACACAGGATCGGAATTCGAAATTTGAGATGCCGGCCGATCAACGTTTGTGCATGCATTACAGCAACTGTAGTTTTTTATATTCAACCGTGTGTGTAACTAGAATACTCGTTTGAACGTGTCTCAACATGAGCAGGCCTGAATTCTTGGTAAATACTGTTATACAGTCGTTGTTCATCCTCCAAAGGGCAACTTTACCTTTGAGTGCCCTTCTTTTACATTGCCAGTTTACATCAACAGACAACAGAACTTGTCATCCACTTTTCAACACATCAAAGGACACTTATAACGGCCAGCTATTGCGTTAGTAACTTATCAAACCAAAAACTAGGGCGGGAAATTTACGGGAAATATCTGTTTTCTGCGGGAAATTTACGGGAAATTCTTATTTTCAGCGGGAAATTTAAGGGAAATTCCTATTTAGCGCGGGAAATCTGCGGGAAATATCACCATTTCCCGCGGGAAATTTCCCGTTTTCCCGCATTTCCCGCGGGAAATAGGCTTTTTCCCGCAATTTCCCGTCCTTCAAAATTCTGAAAACCATTTCCCGCGACATTTCCCGTCCTTCAAAATTCCAAACTTCCATTTCCCGTAAGAATTCCCGGTCCCTTGGGGAAAACGGGAAATTTCCCCAACTTTTCCCGTCCTTCAAAAAAATTTCCCGCGCGAGCCCTAATTCAACGCACCACGCGTGCGTGAGGCATGTTGAACAGGGACAGAAAAGGGTCACAGCAGCCCAGCCATGCAGTTGAAAGGAAACAGTGGAACATCAACCCCAAACTGCTGATATACTTGTACACGTAACGAACATGACAAAACTCGCGCGAAGCGCGAATTTTAAAAGTTTTTTGATAGGTTTGTTTCTGATGCAGAACTTTGAAGTCAATCTCGCCAATCCCGACCTATTTTTACCGGGATCGCGATCGGGATGGAGATTACATTCACGAGTGCACGAGATCGGGATTGGAAAAAGGGCCGTGATCCCGGTGATCAGGATCCCGTTCGAACACTGCTAATAGCCAGCTTCAACGGAGTTTCTGCCATTTTGGGCAGAACGTGTGAAGTACATACTTGCTCATTTGTCAACAGTTGTGTTTTATGAGAAAAGCACATTCATTCACTAAAATATCGGAGCAAACAGACAGCAGGTGTGCATACAAAACAGAGGCCGTCACCATTCCAGCTTTGCGGTTCTCATCCTCTGCCTGCCATCAATCATCACCACTTTCTTTCCTTATTCCAGATTAATGCTTACTTCCTTCCAAATGGTGCCAGAGCACTTGGATGTATACAGTATGCTATTTTCATCGAGCTATCCCCATCCTGTTTCAAACACATTTTCGTGCATCAGTACGTATTGGGTGGGTCAAAAATAACTTTACTAGGTTAAGGTTCCTGTGTGAGAAACTCGAACAAAAATACTTCAATTCAACTTGAAAATTTTCGGACTCGGAAAATCCTAATATTGACATAATTTTTTGATCCCGTAATTTTGGATCCAGGAAATGGGACCCGATCAACTGGGCCTACAGTTGACCGATCCCTATTTACTGGACCCACTATCGCGAGACGAAAAATTGGGTCAATATTCGGATTTCCCGTGTCCTGAAACCGCGGTTCTCAATTTTGATCCCATTTGAAGTTTTTCTCACGAGTTTCCCAAATGTGAAACTTCACCTGGCAAAACTATTTTTGACCCACCCTGTATATGTATACCCCAGCTCTCTTGCTGCCAAGGATAATCAGATCTCAAAGCAAGTTTGATTACGCCGAGCCAAAAGTGAGCACCCAGCAAGTGCTCGGTACGTATGACATACTCTACCTTGTACATTTACGCATATCATACCAATACCATGGGCAGTGCAAAGGAAGACATAAAAAGTTGCAAATCAGATAAGTACAATTGAGTCTGGCTTGCCGTATGGTCAGCCGCATTTCCAGCCATCTAAGTGCGATGGTGAAGTTGTGATTGTGAATGCTGCGCGGACGCTCTATTGTCCCTGACTGTTGTTTTCAAGTGCGTTGCGCCTGATACGCAAAGCGCAGCCCACATAGCTGACAGTCACCTCATATCTTTTGCTATTTGCAAAAAGTTCTCTCGAAACATTTTCATGGTTGTTCTACAACCATGACAATGTTTCGAGAGTTCTACTGTACCGCGTGGCCGCATTTTGCGCTGGGAGTCACGCGCACTGTACCTAGGGCAAGTTCTGGGCATCATGCGTGAAACTGAATTGTCTTGTTTTTTTAACATCAGTTGCTCGCGAAAGAGAGTTGCGATCATTTCATTTCTGATAGTGGTGTTCAGTGAAGTCATGCAAAACTATTCGCAACATAGCCAAAGTTTCAAAGAAAGCGCGTTTTGTTCGCACCAAGATCCATATCGGCGCTTTCTGCTCCTTTTGTTCTTCGCTTTAGCTGTGGTTTTGAATTTATGCGATTTAACCAGATTTTGTTCGAAACTGAATGTAAAGGCATAACTATACTTCGTTCTCTCAGAGAACAAAGAACAAATTCTCGCGCGCTGATTGGCTGTTGAACGTACGTGCACCAATTTTTTCTCTGACAAAACGAAGTGTAGTTAGGCCTTTACTCACCATTTTTTCGCAACCTAAGATGTGCGCGTATATAACGCAGTCCAGATTTGCGACGCTCTTCCTACAACTGGGAATTCCTAAATAAATTCAATCAGTATCCGCCATTTTCGGTGTAATAGGACCCGACACATACATAGGTACATATTGTCGTCGAGCCGAACCAAAGTCAGAGCCGCCACGCTGTTTGCTCAGCCTAATGACGTGAAAAAATTTCGGCTCGAAACCACTCCCGTGGTACGGTAGCTGACATTTCTTCGTTCATTTTCGCCTTCTTGCAAAGCGAGTTTGCCTCAGTCTCTGAAGGTTCAGTCGATTCAATCGTTCTTGTGCGTGACGTTGCGTGCACTGAATCTTGTGAAACATGTTGCGAAAGCACAAAGTATTGGAGACTGGTGTAGTCCGCTTTGTCCTGACTGTCTTCATCTGTACTAAAAATATTCTGAACAGGCCGGAAACAAAACAAAACCTATTGTTGAGTTATAAAGTTGAAAATATATGTAGTTCACCGGACAACGAATAAATTTCGTAAGTCGTTAGATAAAATATATGTGTAATGCCAGGTCCTAAACTGTCTGGTTGCACGACTGCTTTCATGACTTCCTTTGCTGTAGCAACAGCCGCATAAACGGACAATAAATTTTCCTGTTTCCTGTCGTGAGCTCATTGTTTTTATGTCCGATGGAGTTCGGTTAGATTGCGTGACTCAAGATTCTTTTGAACCACCTGACCTGATCTGACAACTGTCTCAGACTTGAATCTAGTTTCTGCGGATTCGAGTGGAAATTCTTTGCGTGGT
This sequence comes from Rhynchonema sp. JSB1_4, assembly GCA_030248065.1. Classification (NCBI taxonomy): domain Eukaryota; kingdom Metazoa; phylum Nematoda; class Chromadorea; order Monhysterida; family Xyalidae; genus Rhynchonema; species Rhynchonema sp. JSB1_4. The sequence continues at coordinate 83,017 of JASAMV010004796.1, forward strand.
TCTCGGAGATAGAAGCGTCCGTTCCTTGTATTATTTGTGTTTATTTTCTTGGACGTTTGGCGAAGAGAAAACATGTCATAAACGAATACAGTACGCCAGATTCTGGGACAGATTTTGATTTACTTCGCAGAATCAGACACAGGCTTTCATACATACATATAACCGAACATTATGTACAGGCCCGTTTCTGTCTAAAAGCTTGTGTCAATCATCTCTGGCAAAAAACCATCTCAGTATAACAAGATAGTGATATCGCATTATTGCTGTCAATAAAAAAACAAAAAGGTACATGCTTCTAAATTGCGGGGACATTTTCCGCTGAAAAACATCAGAAAACGAGGCCATCGGCGAATGAGAGCTCTCTGGTGCTTTGGAAAATGCAAAGACAAACAAACCAAGACCATTGTCATCACAGTACTAAAATATATACCTAATTCGAGACGGTAGCACATACTAATTGAATTTTTCTCCATTTTAGAGGCAGCGTTGTTTGCTTTCTAGATTCTTGTGGTCTGCACACATTCGGAGTAATTTCTTTATGTCGTTACTTTCGGTCCGGTCTGGTGGCCGGTTCGGTTGGACGTGGCTTGATATTTTTATGCAAAAACATCAACCGGTTGGATGATTTGATGTTTGTATAAAAAGAAGAGCTGATATTTTCACGTATTGTATGTATATGATAGATTACATGTAACATTTCCTGCCCAATTCCGCTGGCTTTTTCGGTCATGCCGGTTGCCAGGACTCTCTTCGACTGCAGAGTGACTGTGGGAATACTGTAGAATGGCATCACTTCCGGTTCCTGTAATCTAATTTTAAATTTAAGAAAAGTACATGATGAATACCATAGTGATTCTCAAAAACAATGGCGCCCCACCCATTCTGCGCGAGGTTTTGGAAAGTAGTTTTTTGAAACGGAATTTTCTTCAATATTTTAGCTTTCAAGTTAATTTCGAAACAACGATGCAACAAAAGAAATCACGATCTTCGCCATCAAATGCGGAAATACGTATCGCTTTAGCTGAATTCGCATAGCACCATAATCGGGTTAGCGCTTGTGCGTGTAATATTGGCTGGTGTCTTGATGAAGCTTCGCGTACGCGTGGCATCAGCGGTCTTTTGGAACTCTGTCGTTTTGGTTTGCGGTTTCCGCTACAAAATATGTGCACACTGGATTGAAGATTGTGCTCAGAAGCTGCTGTCTTTTACCCCGAGATATTGCAAAATAATATTTATCCAGCCACGGAAGTTTGCATCAAGGCCAGCGGCGTTCTTTGCCGCCATAGAGGCTAAATCCTTTAGCTTAGTCAACAGTAGTTGACGCAGTGTACATAACTGGTTCAGAGGCTTTTCTGAAGAATAGGCTTCACGTCTTTTTGCGATGATTTCCAGGCGCACCGCTTGTCAATGAAAACAGCGGATGAACCAGTACTCAGTGCCTGTTATGATCATTTTATGCAGGATTGCTGTACATAGCCTCCGATTTCTAACGTGTGTGCTGCGTTTCTTTGTCGTCAATCGTTTAGGTCACCCACTTTACAATCGGCCGATGTCAGTCCGGACTGTGATGATAGGTGTACCGTGTCCTGTGCTGCACTCCCGGAAGCAAAACAATGCATTAGACGACGTCTGAAATCTGATGTGACTTGAGACTATACCTATACATGGTTTGGTGCTATGGCTAAAGTTAATTTAAATGGAGCGCGTGAGCTTCTTTTTCGCTCCTGGGGTAATTCTCAGCGAACAATCAGTTTGATTCGACAAAGTCTATCCCTGCATAAGCTTGGTGGAGGGCCCATGCTCATGAACATTGCTGATAAATCCTGCACTCAACCCTGAAATTTTAGCTGAACATTTGATTTTTGCGTTCCGCATGAAACTACATACGTTAAAGTGACTAATCCAAAAGTCCTCAAACCGACACTTTTTAGAACGCCGGTGGCCCTTTTCATGCATGTTCAGCTGTGTTGCGCACGTGTAGGTTTATCGGCCGCTTTGCAGCAGTGTGTCGATGCGAGTGTTATGGCATCAAATGACACACACATAAGCTAAATTTAATGCGTGTTGCCGGTTTATTTGGTGCCGACTCTAAGGGTTTATTCATGCTGTAAAAGGTTACAATAACTTTTTCATTTTCATGTGCGATGGCCAAAAACAAGATCATGCGTCTGATACGGCACGAAGCAGCCAAATACTGTACAGCCAAGTGCACAGGGGCCGAACATCCCCTCTTGGAAAATTAGGCTCTAGGGAATAAAAAGGATTTTATATTTCTTTTTAAATTTTATGCTTTTGAATAAAAATTCTGAAACTCCCAGTTCTGCGCCGATACCCTACAACTTGCTCGGCCAGCACAGTTTTGGGTTCTCGCATCCTTGGCTCGTAACTGGCCAACATGTTTCGCACGAATGCGTCACTGAGCATCACTTCAGTAAATTACTGCTTGTACTGACTGTCGAAGCATACGTGCGTGGTTTTGTTCCAACACAAGCTGCTAAATATTGGCTTTCACGTAAAAGTCACATTTCCATAAAAAACCAGGCAATGTCAAGCAAGCGCAGTTGTGTTTGAAATATTCGTACCATCATGCAAAATTTGATCTGACAAATTATACCAGAACAGATGTTTTGCGTATTGTGCGATGATTCAGGCCAGAGAACCACAGCAAGTCCCAAAAGGCTCTGGAACAAAACAATCGGGTCTCTGCGGTCAAATGAAAACGTTCGCAGAATGGTTTTTGGAACGGCTCCTTGAACTTTTTAATCAGCATTTTATAGTTTTTCAGAAAGAAAGCAGTCAGACACAAAAAAGTAAAGCATTTCAGCTCTGAGATCCAGAGGAGTACACAGGTTTAGATTGGGGGGGGGACACTCTTGAATTTTTTGTCATCCAATGCTTGTTTTTTTTAATTTTTGAAGAACTAGTTTTTATCGAGTGCTTGTTTTAAGATTGTCAGAGAAGCCAAAAGACACTGTATTAAGGGCAAAGTTGCTGATACTTTTGTGTTTTTCTAACAATATTAATTAAAATGGAGTGCATTAGACGCGCGAAGTCCGCGATGTTTTCCATATTCGACGCATGTCGTAGTAAATCCTGCTCCTGCCCCCCCTCCCCTGCTGAGATCCATCTCGACTTCAGCTGTTCCCTGAAATATGCTGAAATGTGCGCAAGCAATTTCTCAAGTGTTTTTTTTGCTTGGAACATCGTATTTTCTCGCTCGTCAAAGATTTATTTTGTCGGGCTATTATCGATGTGCGCTTGGCACAAATGTGCGTTCTTCGCAGCAGTGCGGCACAATAAATAACAGTTCGCTCCGTGCGTATTTATTGTCGAGCTGTGCGTGGTGCACAAGTGCGTTAAAGGTGGAGTTATACTCGGGTACAAAGGGCTTTGGAGACAGCAATATAGACAATAAAGACGAATTGTCCTCACGAGCGAGTTATACTTTGTCCATAACCAAGTATAACTCACTTTGAGGACATCCTTTGAAGACATTGCTTTGAAGACAATTTGTCCCCAAAGCAAGAGTTCAACGAGCTGAACTTTTGGCTTGTAGACAAACAACATAACGGCAAAGATCTCACGTTACACGCAACTTAGCGATTCAATACTTACTCAGTGGACTCACAGCATACTTCAGAAACTTCAAAAACGTTGATGCACGACACCGGCCACACCTCGGACCAGCCCAAGGCCAACGATTTTCCTAGGGAAGAAAAACTGGTACTCCCCCCATTTTTGAGGCCTAAAAAAGACTTTACGGGTGTGATTTGAGTCAGAAAAAAATAGAAAATGTTGATACTAAATCGCAAACATCGCAACCTAAAAGAAGTGACAAGGTATAATGCTCCTACGCAACCCATAAAACGCTCCTGCCCCGAAAAAAATAGAAGACCAACCTCACTTTTTGTGTCGCGTGACATTGTTTTGAAGAAGTTTTTCGATCTTGGACTGAATTATACTTAGCTGCACATTTTTAGAAGCAAAAACTAGTGTAGCACATCAACTCTATCAGGATATTTGGAGCAGAATGCCCCCCGGACTGACAGCAGCCGATGGGCAACATTGTTTCTTGCTGGGGTCCGACCACTGACAAAATTCCTTGGTGTTTCCGAACAATAGAATTGAACAATTGAAGGTTTACAATGACATTTTTAATCAGTTTAATTCCACACGCTATTCAGCAATTCATTAAATTGACAATTTTTCGTCGTCCAACAATTTTTGGGTAAATTCCGTTTTCTTATTCTCTTTCTTTCATTTCTTGGTTGTATAGTAAATTTCCAAATTCGCTGCCGCACAGTAATGTACGCCCTATAGTTAATGTCAAGTTATAAACCCGAACGCTAACCATGCGCGGTTCTGAAACATTGCGCGCAGCTGCCTGGCTGGCTGGCAAGCTGCGTGTATGTTGGCTGTCCGAATGTTTCACAAGTCGACTTTCGGGTTTAGAACCTGACATTAACTATGGGGCGTACTTTACTGTGCGGCAGCGAATTTGGAAATTTACAATACCACGTTTTGTCTTCAAAGCCTTGTACCTTCCTTGTCTCCAAAGCTTGGTACATTGTACCTTTTTGTCTTCATGTCTGCATTGCAGACATGAAGACACTTTGTCTTCAAAAGGCTTTGTACCTGAGTATAACTCCACCTTAACGCCATGAGGTCCCTGTGCCTTCGACACACTTCGCCCAACCGCCGAATAAACCTTCGACTGTTGTTTACCTCTCAAGGTTTACTCGTCGCGATAAACGTTTAGTTTCTACATTTCGGACCCGATTTGATGTAATCAAACGTGGGGAAAGATAAAAAAACTCGCCCCTTAGGCAACGTTGAGGGACAACGTACTCTAACGTCTAAGAGCACGCGGCCCCCCAGATTTACCATTGCCTGTCCCTAGGCATTTAAGCTCAGATTTGAAAAATCCGCAGCCAGATGGAGGTTGATGCAGTCTCTACATTCAACCGAATTGTTTAGCATTCCGCACCAGTGCTCCGCGGTGACTCTATTTGCACGCAGTCTTTCTCTGCATGAGCAGGAAGTTTCATTTTGTACGTGAACGTTCGTCTGTTTGGAACCCGACTAATCGACTCTTTTCTTGCTACTGTGTTAACAAGCGTTCCATTTTCATGCATTTCGAAACAGGCCAAAGCTGTTGTTCAGCTCCCACAGTGGTCAAAACAATTTCAGCCGTTCAGAATGTGTGAATACCGTACCGGACTATTTCTGACTGATCATTCTTTTTTATGTGAGATGGAATACTAATCTGCTCCGAACTTGTCGTCAGGCTCTTCGACAGGCTTACAGTATGAATATAAAGGTAGAGGTGGGCGGAGCCTGAACCTAAGTCTCATCCAGAATAACGAAGCTGGTGCACTCTGCTGTTATACCCTACCAACACTAACCTACTCGAAGACCATGATATCCCATTGGTACCTGGATCATGACCGGAGCGCACCGAGCTTGGGCGTCATCAACAAGGCTTGGGCCTTGCAAGTTTTGGCTTGCCAACTGGTGCATTCCAACTGTTTGTTCATGTATACCATACATAGCTGGGTACAGGTGCAATAGCTTCGGTCGGATTCAGGCCTCTTTATCCACATTAATCATCTGAGTTTGTTAGATCGACTCTGATCAATCATAAATACAGCTCGTGTGCTGCTCGCGTGGTGTTTGTTGTGAATTGACTTATATTCGGTATTGTACCGGCCGTTAGTACCCCATGCACCGACAGCTCTTGTATTTGGATATTACTGTTTTATCAAACTTTGTAAGTGATGGGCACCAAGTTCATCGGACTGGACAAGGGCCAGGCACGCATGCCATGGCGGACAACAAAACGTTGTTCTTTGCTCCGCCAGGACATGATATATTGTTCTTACCTACACACGTGGCACAAAAGTTTAGCACACCGCCTCTCCCATTGTGCAATGAAGCTCATTATTTTACAAGGAACTGAGTACTGAACCAGGATTGCTGTAGGAAATTAAATGCATATTTCACAGAACGAAAACCTACGCGTCGCTTCACGTCTCCTGTTTACGCCAAAGGCAATTGTGTCCGCGAGTAGCTTCGTTTGACACCATATCGTGTTGTGTACTGTGTACCAGTAACAGCTCTCTGGGGGCAAGTCACCGTACACCGTACCATTTATCGTTTGTGTCAAGTGGAAACAAAAACCACTTTTGATGCAGAGTTCACAATAGTAACGCGGTGATGAGCGGTTCACATAACCATGTCACTTGGTCGTCGTATGTACACAGATACAGAGACAATGTGCGTAACATGATGTGCTCATTTGCGTGATGTATTTATTATTCAAAATTCACGTGAATTTGACCATGAAATGTACTGTGCTGTGTGTACAGTGTGACCATCAGGTCATGAGACGCCGCCTTTGAAACTGGCTTTGCCAGATCCAACAATGTTCCGGTTCAACGTGTTATCTTTTGAAAACAAAAAAGAGAATCGGCAATGCAAACCACACACAAATTCTCTTGCTTGTGCTTTCGAAAGTTTTCGAAACATGGGGAACCGAAACATTATTCGATCAAGCCAAACCAGCTTTAGTTTCAGGCGTCTCATGAGCTGGTGGTTGGAGTATACCCAAATGCACTCGCATTTTCGCACAGAACACTCATTTCCGTTTTGTTTTTGTGCCTGTACATACATACTTTAATGAACCATTCAAGTGCCCATTACACTTCCCAATAGCACGGTTTTGCAAGCATAACGCATGGGCTTGCGTTGTTCTGAAATTCAATAGATGACATTGGGTGGAATTTTCGAAACGGTGTAAAGGTCAGTTGGGCGTAAAGGTCGGTGTAAAGTTCGGTCAAAAGCTCGGTCGGCGTAGCTCGGTGTAAACGTGAAACATTGCCTGTTATTAACGTGGAATGTTTCAAGTTTACACCGAGGTCTGTCACACTGCGCTGTCGACCGAGCTTTCCACCGACCTTTACACCCAACTGACCTTCACACCGTTTCGAAAATATCACCCATTACAGTATATGTATTAGGTGTTTGGCAACTTGCGTTGAAATACATATACACAATTTCATAGACATTTCAAAGTGATATTTCTGCCCGTCAGTGATGTTTGTGCTTTCTGTCTACCCATAGCGAAAATGGCGCGAGAGTGCTTTCCATGGGTATCACAAGTGCCAATCATTGTCACTAAGTTGCCAATGTATAGGTACCTATTTTTGGCATGATTTGTTATAAATAGTACGATTATTTTTTTCAACCACCATTTACCATTCAACATTGCAGAAAAACAACAAATTTTTCCAAATCCCAGTGCTGCACCCATACCCGATGCGCGGTGAGTGCCCTGATGAGACCGGTGCCTATCTAGCACGACATCGTCTCTGCACCAGCAGCATGGAGATGCTCAATAATGTTTCATCACCCCAGCCTTCAGTCGGCAACAATAATGCCAACAACAACTCGCACTACCATCGTGTGTCGGACGCGTTTCAACAGCACGACATTGAGGTTGGGACGGTACAGGGAAGTTCGGTAGCCGAAAGCTAGCCCTCTGACCCACTCCACCCACTCTAAATCTTCCAATACACAGGGTGGTATCAAACTTGATGATTGGATCATCAAGTTTGATACCTGTTCCTGTGATTTGCAAGTTCCGATCAAATGGCCGCTTCATCCCCCCCGCAGGTGCAACACAACAAAGACAACACGGTGACGACGACGTTTTCGCTGCCGGCTGATCGTGTCAACTCGTTCAACTCGAACATCAAGAGCATCATTAGACCGTTGCAGGCGTTGGGTGAGCGGGAGGGGATACCTTGATGGGTTTGACTCGTTCGATGCACATTAGCAGCATATCGTTGGGTTACTGCGTCGAGCTCCGGTTATGTCAAACTTGATGGTCGGATAGGACCGGAACTGGTCAGCCAGAAGTTATGTGTTCTGTGTTGGTCGACATTGGTATAGAACTCAATACCCTCATAAAAATCTGTCCTAGTGACCGATCACCATAATACCACGTTCGATGCCCCAATGTACACAATCGATCAGAAAACATCATTTTGTGGAAAAATCGTATCCTGTTTCTATTCGTTGACTGATGTTTCATTATGCTCTCACGTCTGGTGCGGTTGTTTCACCATGGATCCCTACGCACCCCATCCACTTTCAGGTCTCTACTGGTCCTGCGAGATCCCTTTGTACACACGAGCGCACAGTCACAATCGCACGCCGATCGACGAACAAATGCCTGAAACATCATCGAACATCAACAATCCGACCTTGATCAGTTCCAGATCTGGAACCGGACTTAGTACAGCCGCCAGGTTCCGACGAAAATCGGGAGTTTCGGCGTGTTTGTGTGAATACGCACTCAGACTGTTGACCATCGGCTACATCACCATGAATGCGTACATATTCTACTTGATCCTGCAACTATGCCACTCCCTGCGCATGGCACACAGCATGCTGGCCACGCATACCATGTCGGCACTGTTGATATCATTGAAACCGCTGGCCAATTTCTGCACACTCACGTCGTTTCTGTTGCTGAATCGCGAACATAAACAATTGTTGCTCAAACTCAGCGAAGTCGATCACGATTTCGCTGTGCTCTTTCAACGCCGACCTCCCTGGAGATTTTGTGAGTGCAGAAGACGAGTTTCTCTTTCTTTTCATTTGCTTATTTTGTCGATAACGAAACGGCTGGGCTACAGTCCGTTTTCGTCACGTAGACAACTTTTGAGATTCACTGGTGAAACTAGTTTCGCTCATGGCGTAAAAGTCGTTCAAGGGCACCTTAACGCACATCAATTAATAACGTCATATGGCAACGACAGGTCCGATCGGCATGAATATGAGATTAATTTTCATGTTTCAGACACGAGATGTATGAAATTCGCAGTGGTCGCCACCGGACTCGGCTTCTTTTCACTTCGGCTTTTCGAGCTAACCGTTACAGGTACATACAGTACCTACATGCAAAGTTTAAATCAAACCAATTCAAACGCCATTTTTCTCTTTCACTAAGTTCTTTTTAGCCAGCGTCACGTGGCCATCAATCGACCAAGGTGTTGTGCCGTTTCTGCTGCACGTCACCTCACCTATCACAGCCCCGATGTTCATTCTGTGGCAGCTGGTACCCCTGTACTATTTTGCAATGTTGCTGGCGGGAACTGCGAATTGGTTTCTGTTCATCAAAGAACGCGTGGAAAGGTTGGTCTTTGGTTGTGTGAATGACACGTTGGTGAATTGGGGGAACCAAAATGCTTGTCCCGGGTGAGTGTCCCGCTGGAGGTCGTCTGTGAGAGCAAAATGAACAACACTGACCGCTGTGTACACAATACATCATTGCAACCCGCATGAGCAAATCAAACGCATTTTCTTGCAGCGACGGCAAGATGGACGAATGCAATAGCGATTTCTATTACGCACACTTTCGTCGGTTGACCGATGTTACAAGCTGCATCAATGACGTCATGGGACCGTTCTTGCTCTGCTCGGTTACCACAAGGTACAGTATAGTCCTTTTGTTGAATTGAGATCAGCTTATGGTGCTTTTTCTCCCTTGTCTTTATGGATCAGGGTCATGTCTCTTCTTCGAAGCCATTTCTTATTGCCTCATGTGACCTCATGTAGTCTTCGTTTCCCATCACTATAAAAAGTTGGCCTGATCAGGGTCACTGTTGCTCACAGCCTATCCCCACGTTACAGTATCTTCGTGCTGTGTCTCACAATCTACTTTGTCACCAATGCCGATGAAATTCTGCCCGACTACTTATTCGAGATCACGGACCTCGGCGAGTTTGTGCTCAGCGTTGCGTTCATCGCCTGGGGCGCACTTCAGGTTTTTGTTCGATTTTCTTTTTCATTTTGGTTAAAATTTTCAAATGAAAGCTTTTTTAAAATTGAAAGCCTGAATTGCATGGCAAGACCACATTTTCATTCAGGTAGTCGTGGCTTTGATCTACGTGCTCGGCGTATCAATCGCTGGATTCAGGGTCAATGAGCGGGTTGGTGTTGTTGGCTGCCTGATGTTTCACTTTCTTACCTTTCTCTGAGTGACTACTGTTCAGGCGAGAAAAATCATGTCAGTCGTTCTCAAGGCACCGATTTGGGATCGAAATTGTCAATTGAATGTGACCAGAGTAAGATACACTTCAACTTTAATTTTGACAACAAATGATGCTATCTTTATCAAATTCATAAAACTTCCCCCGAACGTTCAGTTTGCCGCCCGTTTCCAAGCGCAGCAGTATGAGTGGGGTATATCAATATGGAGAACATTGCCAGTTGAAAGACATCTGTTGTTCACGGTTGGCCAAACAAGAACAAGCCGATTAATGTGTTTTTTTCACAAATCTTTGCGGTTTCGTTGTAGATCTTCGGCCTAATCTCCACCTACGCTGTGCTGCTTCTCAAATTGCAAAAAGACATCGTGCAGGCGCAGCCGACGCCCATGCCATCTGAGCCCGCACACACACTCAATCTGACTAGTTCACTCGAAAATGTGAGTATGACTGAAATGCTCTTTTAGTACTAGCAAATCTAGAAGAACTGCGATGTTTCACTAGAATACACGTTACTCATGTGTGCAACGAGATATGTATGTGTAGTGCCAGTAATGATCCAAATATACAGAATTATTGTGTGATGACCATTCCATTTTTGAACATGGTTGTGCCAAGAGAAACAAAGATTTTTATGCATGATTTCTGATTGTAATGTATGTAAACTTGATGGATAAAAAAGTACAAAGGAGATCAAGACGATTTGAAATGCATTGCAAGCCCAAGTTAACGGTAACAAACAGCAAAATCACAAAGGAAAAAAGGTTCAACGTTGAATCGGAAAATCAACAAACAATATAACAATTTGCCAATCAGGCAAACTTGCCAATGAAATGTTGCTCAATCAGTTGTAGTTTTTCTTCATCCGTGCAAAATGCGATTTGGAATGCCGATCTAGCCAGTTGAACCAAATGTTTGCGTGTCATTATGTTCGGAAAGTGTTCGGACAACATGCGGTATTCGTGCGAGAGAGATGTGTGGAATACGCCTTGGTCGTCAGTCTGAAACATTAGATACGCTGATGTTTCACAGGTGGTTGTACGCTTTATAGATTGCGTGGTGATGTGTTCGTACTGACGATGGTCCGGGGCACCGCCCGTCTGTGCAAACAGGACAAAACGGTCAGTACTCACTGTGGTCACACCATAAACGCAGAGCAGACATGACGTTAGGTGACAAAGTATACCTAATCTGGGCGAACGAGCACGCCTTTACGACTCAGGCAACAAGACACTCACACAAATCGCCAGTGGATGATCGTCCTGAAACCATTTGCCGACGTGATGATCGGGATATGACGTCACCGTTTGACATTTGATGTTCGATGTGAGACACATTTCTGCGAAAATAAAACTGTTAAAGTTGAGTAAATTGGAAAAATGGAAATTGATTCAATTAAATACGAACTTGAGTGTCTTGAGGGCAGCCGCTGATTATGGGTCGAAACCGCAACCCCATCACGCGTCACATGCACCCCGTGCCCTCTATGTATATGATTTAACTGAAATTCCGAAGCTTTCTAACCGATGGGAATGTGTCTGTCGACCACCTTCCTTTCAGCATCAGGCAACGATGTCAGAAATGTGCCATGTCCGATTCTGTCTGTGTGGTCGAGCAGGACCACTGTTTCTTCTAGGTTTTCGGCACTCTGAATAGAACGATTTTTATATTTATACTCCCCACGCTGAGTGATATCTTTGAAACGGTGTAAAAAGGTCAGTTGGGTGTAAAAGTATCGGGAAAGTTCGGTGTGAGAAAGCTTGGTGTAAACTTGGCATAAGCATTAAACAGTGCTGTGCAAATTTTAATCGTTTGTTCGCAATATGGTCCATTTAAGCTGGTTGCACAAGCATTTTAAAAAGAATATTTGTAAGTTACCTGACGTTTCGCCGTAACGCTGTTGAGAAATTGAACATTCATTGACCGCGGGGCCAAAAAATTGGCGTCACTAACACTAATCGCAGCATGAAATCCAAGCGCTTAGATAAAAGTTTGCGAAGTTCTTTTTTTCGTTTAAAAACGGTTGTGCAACAAAAGAACAATATTGCAAACAAGCGATTCAAGCAGATTGTCAAAGTGGTTACAAACGCGCGTCTGCTGCTTTCTGTGCACAGTTTCACGTTTACACTGAGCTTACACCGAACTTTCCACCGAGGTTTACACCCAACTGACCGTTTCGAAAATACATGTCACCAATTGTTTAACCCAATGATACCCCACCTCAGCAAGATGCAGTGATGCGCCGAGACCACTTTGGCGTGCCCTTGATAATACAGGGATGAACACCAGACCATCGTGGGTGGGGGCACCGGACAAGTCGATGCCGACAACGCGGTTGGGATGGGTGACTGAAACATTAGGTACTGTATACTGTACATCAAGATAGATTGAGTAATAATTGACGGGTCGGTATGAACGGATCATTGTATTGTACACAACGACCATTGTAGTCCTTCGCCGCTTTTTACATTTTCTGACAGACGGCAGCGCAATAGTTTTGATCGGCGTAAAAATTGCTAAACCACCAAGTCAACAAAAACAATGACAAAGTTGCTGGTTGGCTGGTTGGTAGCAAGAAACTTTAACGCTGGTCAAAATAAACGGGCAGAACCTGCTGTTACCCGCAGAGAAATTTAAAATGAATGTAAGTGTTAGGCATCCGAATAAGAAGACGATTCGGCTTAGAATAGCGATCAATAAAAAACCACCCACAAAAACTCCGGTATGTACCTCTCATCTGCTGAGCAATGGCCAGAGCCTCATCAGCCACGTGCACTGTTTGTCGTCTATCAATGGACACAATGTATTTGGTCGGAATCTGTGCGCGGTCCATGGCGCGCAAAATCGCGTCAATGTAGTTGGACTTGGTCATGCCTAAAAGTTACCTGATTTATCAGGAAAGTGATATTCTACCTCAAAGTGACTGACCGGTGTCCGAGCAGGCTCTCGGTGTTGAGCGCAACTCGAGGTATCGACACCCATCGGCAGCAAAATCGCGGATCACATCACTTGTCGCCTGCGTATTTTTGTTACACTGATCAAATTTAGTGCCAGCAGCAAGTTTTGATACATGTCTTTGCAAAAAGTCATATGACCAAAGCAACGCCGATCCCGATCATCAAGTTTGATGTTTGACGTCACTTGAATGCTCACCTTCTCAACTGCATCTGCGCTGTCCGTCAGCTGCTGCACCAGCGGGAACAGTTTGAAGACTCTTGTGACAAAAAATCATGGATGTCGTTTGGTATACAAGTCAGCACTCATCTAAAAATAAATAAAAACATTGCCCTTACTCAGTCATCGACACGCTATCTCCATGTGCAATTATCGATTTATGCGCGTCAGCCAGCTCTTCTTGTGCGCAGCCGGTTCGATGATGTTTCATCTCGATTAGATCAATGATGGTGCGGTTCGACAGACTGCCGTTCAGGTGCGCGTGCAGCTCCTGTGCATGCTTGCTTTACAGTGATGTTACAGCCCCGCTGTGTGGCGCTGAAGCGCAGCTTTCCCTCCCCACACTGTGGCTGGCAGACCACTAGCTTGTCTCTCTGCTTGTCTGTCTGTCTGAAACGGCATTGCCAGTGGGAGCCAGTATGTTCGGAATCTCCTCAGTTTCACACATTTTCCCATTACACTCCCATGTGTGTACTATGTCTGGTTCTGGTTGAAAAATTGGTGTCGGGGCTTGAGCTGGCCCCAAATGTGGTGATGATTTGGTCGGACTTAACTTTGTCCCGTCTGCTGTCTTTGATACAAAACCAGTCACATTGATTGACCAAAAAAGGACCGAACTACTGGCATTTGTATTTTGGGTGATAAAAGGGAATTTTCACCACGTTGGGACCCGAACACGATCAAACAGATTGGGAGGCTAAACTGTCTGTTATTTACATATTTCATGATAAGACATCTGCAACTTACAGCTTTCGGCAACTCCACGTAGAATTGATCAGTGTCTGATTTCGCCATGGGAAAGATTGATTTGCATTTACCTATAGCTGCAAAACCAGCAACAGATCAAAATTACAACCGGCGTTCGGCGTTTGCGGCTTTTATAGCTCCAAAATGCGAAGTGGTTGTGTTTTTATCTTGAAAATCAGTCAGCGCATGGCGGATTTGTACAATTTTCTGATAAAAGCAAGGGATACAAGAATTATGCAGCTCGTTCGAAATGAGCTCAACTGAGCAATTGCAAAAACAGCAAGCTGCGCGGCAATGCAGCACTGGGCCTGGGGTAATGTTTTACAACACCAACACAAAGCAACAAGCAGTTCTTTTTGGCATGTGAAGTGTTCAAGCATGTGAAGTGTTCGAGACCGTCATTCTGGAACCAGGAACTGGCCAGACCTGCTTTGACTTTTGTTTTTTTGTGGCTGTGTGGGACCATGCAGTATACATAGAGTGCGTTACCGCTTGGCGCCCAGTGTGTTTGTTCGCGAACACACAGCAAACTCGTGTCATTCTTTCACGTGAACGATAATTCGATAATTTTGCGTTTGTTTGACCGGACGCTGTTAGTTTTTTGAAATACATTAAAGCGTATGAAGTGTTTGAAATACTCTAATCAAAGCACATGAAATGGAATTAGAAATTGATCCAACTTTGCTGACGCTTCTGTACGTTTGACCTGTATCAATGGGCATGATAACAAGCGTAACCCGATGCTTTGTCACTCGCCCAGATCTTGATATTGAAATATACTCGGGGACTTCACAGGTTCGAAATAACGTTTTCAGTTTAGCTTAGTTATGTAGGATGTATAATGCCGACAGCGGTAATTTCAGACAGCATTTTATTTTTTCGCTCAGCAATCGACAAACATACCCTTTGACATGTGGTACGTAGAAAGACGTTCAGAATCGCTTTGCTTGAATCACACAATATGTTTCAGGTAATGAAGAAAAGCATTGCAAAATATTTTTTGATAGCAACTGGATACTTTAAAAAATACAAAAAATAATCACACGATTTATAAAAAGACGATGAGAGACGTGTTTAGCCACTTTCATTAATTTTATCGTGAATTGCAGTGAGGTTAATTTTCTTTTCCACTTTGTTGACCGCGAGCGACACGAGTTTGTCCAACGTCGATTCCTCAAATGTCACGTTCCTGGAAACCAAACCAAAAGTGATTGCAAAATTTTACTTTGTTTTTCGGTCAAAAAATGCTAAATAAGGGACCGACCATCGTTCCTGCAGCTGCTGTTCGATCTTGTTCACACGCATCACCAGCTCAACATAGAGGAGATAGCAATCTTTAAGAAAACATCGGTGCCTGATTCGTAAAGGAAAGGTGAAACCAGGCGAAACATTGATCAAGCATGAGTCGCTGGTGACGGGACGCTTCGTTCCCAGTGACAGACCGTCCCGCACACCTCGGCCTGTGCCGGACGACGCGGTTTGTTTCACTTTCTTCCTCGATAACGCCTACAAGTAATTTTCTGGCGGTAGACAAGTGCGGGAAGCTCGAATTTGCTGTCCGTTTCGTTCTAAAACTTTTCTGGAGCTTCGAAATGAACACCGCAACACCTTGATGAAGATTCTGAAACAACGCCGACATTGCCCATCAATATATTTCTGGGTATTATAAGGGCCAGGACAGTGTAGTTCCTGGTCCGGCGGGGAAATTAGTGTACGAAAATTTGACCTATTTTTACCCCTTTTTGGAAAAAATTCTGCATGAAAAGGGTATTTTGGCGACTTTTGAGAACATTGACCTGAAAATCACACATTTTAGGTATAAAAAAGGGCAATTTTAGGCCTAAAAATGGCCGTTTTTTGCAAAAATTGGGGAAATTAGTGTACCAGGAGGGGAAATTAGTGTACTTGTGTACCTTGGTCGGGGAAATTAGTGTACCTTAGGGGGTTCCCCCTCCCCCAGGAACTACACTGGGCCAGGAGCTTAAATTTGATGTTCGTTTTATTTCTAGATGCTCGATATGAGAGTCACATGCAACAGTCGGGCGGGACGCTGAAGCAGGCTTTTTTCCAAAGTTAACGGGGTGCGTGCAACTTGTATTGCTCCCAAATGTCCGAAAAACGACTGATTTAAATGTAAACTGACCAAAATCTGGGTGCAATTGGCACCTAAGCAGACAGAAAAACAGGTATTGGTCGCACAATGACCATATGAGAATCCATCCCCATATTTTTCCTACATCGGCAAGGAGGGTTTCTAGCGATTTTTTCAAATTGAATCAGGTTTTGACAAGCAGTTATTTTCTATTTCTTTTCCCGCTTTATTTATCGGGAGTGATCAACGTGTGTGTGTGTGTATCGATTTCACACGTAAAGCGTGTAATACGTGGCTTACAGTAACCCGAGCACGAACAATTTCGGTTGCGTAGAATTCAGGGTGAAACTTCTGCACACGTGTGTTTCTCATTCTTCTCACTGATAAGCATGCAAAGTTCTTGTCAAAACCTGGTCCAATTTGAAAAAAATGCCAAATATCCGCCTATGCAGGAAAATTAGGGGGATGGATTCTAATATGGTCATTGTGCGACCAATAGCTGAAATCGCGCTAATCTGTTCTGGAAGGAAGCAAGTGTGGGAGCTTGTCTTTGACATTTACGTCGTCCAAGGGCCTTCTTGACCATAGACACAGTGAGGTAACTGATGTGACTCCGATAGCACCCACAGTCAGTGCATCAACGGATGCACTAAAGTAGAATTTGATGTTCATTTTTCCTGCTTCGATGCTTCTGGAGGGCACAACCACAACCTTTGACTGCCATGTGCAGCAGCGTTGTGACTGACAAGCAGTATTGGAGATGGGTGGGGATTGGGGGGTAGCCCCAGTCAGTGTTGGAGGTACTCTGGAGGGGGGATACCTACTGTACCGGGCTCGGAGAGGGGATACCTACTGTACCAGAGCCGATGGCCTGGGGGGTTATGTACCTAGCGGGGTTTGGGGGGTTGGAGGGGTTGGGGATACCTACTGTACTGGGGGCTACCCCCCAAACCCCCACCTCCACAGTGGCCCCAGTGTAGTTCCTGGTCGGGCGCGGCGGTTAGTGTACCTACCCCTTTTTTCCGTGCGGCGGTTAGTGTACCTCCCTGGGGGAAGGGGGAAGACCCAAACGCAGGAAAATGTCACTTTTTGAGGTAGAAAATTTGATCGATTTTTGCCCCTTTTTGGAAAAAATCTCCATAAAAAAGGGTATTTTGGCGCCTTTTGACATCATTGACCTAAAATCACCCATTTTAGGCCTAGAATTGCCCATTTTTTATGCCTAAGGATGCCGAGACGTGGATACAGCAACAGGTGTGTAAGAATTCAGGGTGATACGGTATGGTCTAAGAGTGCAAAGCACGGCTGGTTTGCCTTTAGATACTAGCACGGGGCGGGGGTGCCAACTTGAGGGGGGCGGTGGGTATTTCTTGGGTAGGTGCCAAAGCCAAGGTGGGGCTGGGGGTGCCTTTTGGTGTCCGACTGGTGCGAAAAGTAGGGGTGCCACTTTTTTTCAACAAACCCACATCAATACCTTCAACAGTCCGATAGAGACAGTGATGATGAACCAGAACGCCAAAGAAATAAGTGCAAGTTTGAAATTGACACGGATAATTGTTTCCTTTGCGAATCAGGCACCGATGTTTTCTTAAAGATTTCTATCTCCTCTATTTTTTTGAAAAAAGATGAATACCGTAAAAACCTAAATACCGTAAAAACCTAAATAGAGGGGGGTCCCCCCCCCCTTGGTTGGGCGTTCAAACCCCCCCCCCCCCTAAAAAGGGGTTTGAAAGGATGTTTTTTCGCTTGTAATCGCATTTATTCGTGTCTATTCGTCAATAAGAGGCGTATTATGTGCTCTGAACGAACAACAAACGTGCATAAATGTACCTGTGCTTGTGCACCACTATCAAGCCTTAATACACTACTGTATAGGGGATGTTACTTTGGGGGGGGGGGGCTCTATTAATTCACTGACCCCTTTTTGGGGGGGCTGTATTACGGGGGGGGCTGTATTTAGGTTTTTACGGTAGAAGGGGGGGGCTCTATTAACTCACTGACCCCATTTTGGAGGGGGGGGCTCTATTCCGGGGGGCCTCTATTAATTCGCTGACCCGAACCTGAAAAATTGTTCCCAGAAATACCCCCCAAAAACCCCTAAAAAGGGGTTTGAAAGGATGTTTTTTCGCTTGTAATCGCATTTATTCGTGTCTATTCGTCAATAGGAGGCGTATTATGTGCTCTGAACGAACAACAAACGTGCATAAATGTACCTGTATACCACTATCAAGCCTTAATACACTACAGTATAGGGGATGTTACTAAGGGGGGCTCTATTCCGGGGGGGGCTCTGGCTCTATTAATTCACATTCACTGACCCCTTTTTGGGGGGGGGCTGTATTACGGGGGGCTCTATTCCGGGGGGCTGTATTTAGGTTTTTACGGTATTGGAAGTTTCACAGTTGACAAACATTGGCAAAATTAGTGTTAATTTGCGTGTTAATCAATTAATTTCAGGAAAGACACGCGCAAATTAATTGAAGGCACGGCCCATGGCATTGATTGTTTCCGTGCAAACGCGACTTGAATGAACTAGCAAATTTCAGATTTTTTTGTGTGGTTGACTCATTCATCTGCTCTGCCCTGCGTCCTGCAAATTCCCAAGGTTGCCATTTATCTGACGAACGTACGTACATAACCCAGTCACAATGTCCTCTATTGGCACTGGATATGACTTGGCCGCGTCAACATTCAGTCCAGATGGTCGAATTTTTCAAGGTTTGTCATGTCACCCACCGCCAGAGGTCGCCGCAATCGGGCCAGGTTTGGCCGGCCCGGCCCGAGCCCCCAAATCTCCGGCCCGGCCCGCCCTCTCGGGCCGAGGCGGGGTGCCCGGACCGGCTCGAACCCCCGAACCAGAGGTGGGAATCGGGCCGGGTTACCTCGGCCGGGCCCGGCCCGACGAGTCCCGGGGGTCGGCCCGGCACGGCCCGACTTGGAAAAAGACGGCCCGGCCCGACCAGATTTTTTCGGCCCGACTTTTTCTGATGATATTTTGAACTTTGAAGCAATTTTTGGTGCAAAAATTACAGTTTTTTTGGTTTAAAAATACCTAATAATCATGGAAGTCGGTACTAATTTGCAGAATCGCGAGAAATTTTGGCAAATTCAGCCTAAAAATCACGATTTTTTATTGAAATTCGATTATGTCGGGCCTTTTCTGGCCGGAAACCTCGGCCCGGCCCGGCCCGAACGTCGGGCCTTTCGACAAAAATGTCAAAAAGTACCCATTTTTAGGCCAAGTTTGCAGTAAAATTGCATGCAAAAAACGGCCTTTTTTCGCCTTTTGACGGACCATAGGGGTATCTTGGGTAGCCTCTGGGGGTATCTCGACTCTCGAGTAACTCCGAAACCTTCCCCCCTAGGTTATCTTGGGTCGATTGGCCTGCCACCACACTGCCATCTATGCACGGTCTTGTTTTCCAGTCGAATACGCACAGAAAGCGGTTGACAGCGGCGGGACGGGTATCGGCGTCCGATGCAAAGACGGCGTGCTGTTGGCGATGGAGAAATTGATTGGCAGCAAGTTGAATCCACCCGAATCCAGTCCGCGCGTCGGCAACGTGTCCGATGAAATTGGGTGCGTTTTGGGGGAGGATTCTGGTTTTTTTCGGTTGAATGGCCTAAAATAGGTTGAAACTATCTTTTATGTTCAGCTTCGTTGCCGGCGGCATGTACCCGGACGGGCGCGCGCTGCTGACGTTCGCCCGTGAAACCGCCGTCGAATATTACGCCGATTATAGGGAACGCGTGTCCACTGATTATCTCGCTCATCAGGTTCATTGTAATTTTTTGTGAGCTTGAAATCGAACGAGGGAGATACATTTTTCTAATATGTGTTCAGGTCAGTCAATATGTGCAGCGCTACACACTTGGTATCCACAGGCCCTTCGGCTGCTCAGCATTTATGGCCAGTTGGGACAAACAGGTTTGTTGGGTCGTTTGTTATTTTTGAACAAACGATTGGGAAACAGGCCAGTGTGTGCTAAATGCACCCTTAATTGTCTGCCCAGCGAAAGTTGCCCACAATTAAGTTCAGAATCGCCTGGACTCAAATTGCACAATTTCGAGAAGCAGATTCCTTGGTTGAATATGCCATGTGTATGTTTCAAAACAATTGCATCTTCGTCGAGTGCAATAAAACTCACAGACTGATCTCGGTACAACAAAACTCCTGACGAACAAAGCACCCAAGTTCTCACAATTTCCTTCTGTTTTCAGCGCGGTGGTGGTTTGTACCTAATAGAACCGTCCGGTCTTTCCTACGAATATTACGCGTGGGCCATTGGGAAGCACAGACAGGGCGCGAAAGCCGAGTTGGAAAAGCTCAAATTCGATGAAATCACTCTTGATGAAATTGTTAGCGCTCTAATTGTGTTTTTTATTCTTGTTATCACTGTAATTTAGAAAATTGGACTAATCTGAGTTTTGTTTCCCTCGCAGGTGAAACTCGCAGCGAAAATCATTCTAACGGTGCGAGATGAAGGAAAGGACAAAAATTTCATGATCGAAATGGGCTGGGTCGGCGAGAAAACCGGTGGCAAATTCAGACAGGTTGGAGTTCTCGTCTGTTTCATTCTGTCGTCACAAACAGGAAACCAAAATGATGATTTCAACAAATTGAATTCGCACTACAGATATCCAAAGAAAAAGTGGAACAAGCCGAAGAATGGGCCAAAAAGGCGATCGAAGAGGAAGACGATGAAGATGATTGAAAGTCGTTTTTTTAATTTTCGTGCGGACGTGGGACAAATTTGGGCTTGATTTGCAGGCAAGAAACAATATTGTCCCATATTTGCTCACTGATGACTATTACAAATTAAGTTATCAGTCGTGAGCTTGGTCAAACCGGTATAATCTTCTCTTTTTGTTTTTGTTCCAATTCCAGTTTTAGTTGTTTGTTGCTGTTATTATTACACCTGCTGACAAGACGAATATATCCCAATTTTATTGTCTGTTATCGTCTGTGCCTGCCTAGTTCTGTTATTATTATTGTGATTTTTGATTCCGGTATAAACAATCTTGATTGACGTTTTCAATTCAGTATCTGTGCAATATGGGTTGATATCACCCGAAACAAACTTTATCTGATGAACTTGCCGTAACATGTGCGTATGTCATTTTGCAAAACATGCCATTTTATTTATATTGACATCGATTTTAGATTACTTTTCTTCCTAATTTGCCAAAATGATGCTCGGAGGCGGTGGGGGCGGTGTGCCCATTATTGTGCTCAGTCAGGGCACAAAACGCGACAGTGGACCGAAAGTACAGCTAGGCAATATTTCGGCCGCAAAGGTTGGTGTTATTGTTACAAGCTCTTGGTTTTTCAGTGTGGTTGATTAGACGCTCTCTGATGTCAGCTGAAATCGAAATTTCACTGTTGCGCTCCAAAGTTTGGTTTTTATCAGAGCAGTAGCGAAATTTCTCTTCCCAGTCATCATATGATGCACTTTTGCTATTCTTTGTCAGAAATCTTGATAAAGTAATTTTTTTCGCAACCATTTTATTATTTCAGACAATTGCCGATGTTATCCGCACTAGTCTGGGACCGCGCGCCATGCTCAAGGTGTGAACTTTTTTGTTTATCGTTTTGTATAACTTGTCAAAACCAAGTATGTTTGTCAGATGTTGATGGACCCTATGGGCGGTATCGTGATGACCAATGACGGCAATGCGATATTGCGTGAAATTCAGGCATGATTATTTGTTTTTTAAATTTAAAATGTTGTATTCTACTGCGCCTTGCTGCTCCGAAATTTGAAACCTTGTGGCGTCCGTGGCGAGTTCATGCACGCATCAAAAACATTTGTAAATGTTCAAATCACATTTTGCCTGTACACGCCAAAATTAGTGTCAGGCTCTGGGCGCAATTTGCATCTGAAAAACATTGAAAAACGAAAAACCGTTCATTCAGGTGAAACATCCGGCGGCCAAGTCGATGATCGAAATCAGTCGTGCTCAGGACGAGGAGACGGGCGATGGGACGACGTCTGTGATTGTGTTGGGTTTGTGTTGGGTGGGGGACGTTGGCGATTGTTGCGGCGTTCATGACGCCAATGGTGCGTTGTCTGCAAACAATACTGAAGAAATCGATTTAGTAGTGACGCGAAATACTTTTTGTTCATGGCGGTGACCTTCAATATTAAAGCCCATGACAATGATTAACACGATTTTTCATGATGCCGAAAATCACAGCTGACGACAACGACAATTGCACCGTTGCGTTTTCGCCAAAAGCTCTGCTTAACTAATCTTATCACATTTTTGTGTTTGAAACACGAGTGCTAGAATTTGTAACAATACATTGAACTCTCTGTCTGCAGCGGGCGAGGTGATGGTGTGCGCCGAGCCATTCCTGTCGCAGAACATGCACCCAACCATTATCATCCAAGGTTACCGCATGGCACTGGAAGACATCATTGAGCTCTGTCGCGACAAATACAGGTATTGATATAATACATTGTGTTGTTTGGAAGATGAAATATTTCGGTGAAGGTAAAAGCGAGAGTGGTAGCTTGGTTGTTAATTGCGTGAATCCTTCAACAAAAACCCGACAAGAACGCCGAAAAAGCCCAAAAAATAAAACGTAAAAGGTATCAGCATCAGCACCCAAAAAGTATCGTTTGTCGGTCATGTTTTTCCATGGTATCGGGTATTACGCTTTTCGCGACCGAAACTCTCTTCTCAAAAACAGCTCTGCAGATGTTCATTGTTTTAAGAACAGAAAAACTTTTCGTGGGAGCTATTTTCGTGCCGCGTGCTGCGTGACACAACAACATCAACAGCACGATTTTTTTGAAATAAATTTGCGCGCAGTACTCAATGGTTATCTCAAAAATCCCGCGCGACGCTTGCCAAAAACCTCATTTTTGCTATAAAAACAGTGTTTTTATTGGTAGTTTGCTACTATCGGGTATCGGGTATTTTCGAAGTATCGGGTATCGGCTTTTTTCATGAACTATCGCATGTCGGCACTTGCCAGGTATCGGGTCTCGGGTATCAACATACCCCCCGATACTGACTGATCCCTGGTGATGATCGGATTGTTTCGTATGTTTTTTACGTTGCCACTGCGGGTTTTTGTTATCAAAAAACAAATTTTAATTTTTTTGTAAACTGGCTGGGAACGACTTCGTACTTTAAGGAACAAATAAGCTTCCCTTGCTCAAGAATTCACGTGACCGAGGTAATACCGTACCAAACCGACAGTCAGATACTGGCCAACGTTAAAAATTTCAGCATTCCTATTGACGCGAGCAAAGATGCTGAGCTGGAGAAGGTCGTAACGTCGTGCTTGGGCACGAAAATGTTACAGAAATGGATGGATCTAGCCGTTGACCTGTCGATGCGCGCCGTCAAATGCGTACAGACGGAGGAACACGGCAGGAAGGAGATTGATGTCAAACGATACATTCGTGTCGAGAAGGTGAGGGGGAGACCATTTCGTCTTGCATTACACTTGAAAAAATATTTCACTTTTCTATTTGTTTCGACCGATATCAAACTTTGTGATCACGACACGATCCCATGGGATCGAATCTGCCTTTGCCAGCTGACCTTATCGTACATGTTTTGAGATTTAGAGGTGCCACATAATTCGACCAGCGTATTATAGGAGTTACAGCAATTAATAAAGCTCGCACACTGTCTGAAGTTTGCAACGTCCTCAAACCTCGAAATATCCTTCATTCGAAAATGTATCGTATCCAACGCGCCGCGATCGCCAGGGTTGATATCCAAATTTTATACAACTTTCTTTCTTCTTATGCGTCAGATTCCGGGCGGCACGGTCGAGGACACGCATCTGGTGATGGGCGTCGTGTTGAACAAGGACGTGACCCACGCCAAAATGCGACGATACATCGAGAAACCACGCATTGTGCTGCTCGACTGCAATTTGGAATATAAGAAGGGAGAGAGTCAGGTCAGTCTGGGGGATTCTGGCTTGCGATAATTGCGACAAATTGTCTAGCGCTTAACAAAACGCATGCAACGCCAATTTGACTACGTTCTTCAACCTCGCATCTATCAGGCACTTGGAGCACACTGCTCCTTTTCCTTTTAGTCGTGTATTCTCAAATACGACGCGTAAACCTTTGAGTCTAGTCCGATAATTCAAAATTTTACATGCCTGCTGCAGACTGCAATGGAACTGAGCAAAGACGTGGATTTCACGCGTGTGCTTGAGCTGGAGGAGGAAGCGATTCGCAAAATGTGCGACGCGATCATTGCTGTCAAACCAGATGTGGTATTCACCGAAAAAGGTATCAATTTTAGCTGGAATTCTTTATTTTGGATTCGGTTTTATTCTTGCAACAAGCAGTTGGTCTCAGCAATCGTAAAAAATTCAAACACAGGTGTTAGCGATCTGGCGCAACATTTTCTGCTCAAAGCTGGCATCACCGCTATTCGACGATTGAAGAAGACCGATAACAACAGACTGGCTCGGTTGGTGTGACGGACGTCTTTGGTATTGTTTGCGTGAAAAATAAAACTTGACTGATGTTTCGCATTGGCGTTTTTTAAACAAAAATGCTGGTTGCTAAAATACTGCTACGATTTCTGTGGTGGTGTAACACAAAACATGCAAAAGTATTTACTGAACCGAAACAAACTAAAACGAGACAAAATGATGACATAATGACGGAATTGTTCCAGGGCCTGCGGTGGCAATATTGTGAGCGATCCTGAGGATCTGAGACCAGAAGATGTCGGCACGCATGCTGGCAAATTCGAGATCAAGAAAATTGGCGACGAGTATGTTTCGTCAAAATTTAGCTTCAAAACAACTGTAAATTATTGTTTTTATCTTTGCGTAATGTGATGGAAGAAAAAAATTCAGATACTACACGTACGTGACCGACTGTGCGGAAGCGAAGGCGTGCACGATCGTGGTTCGTGGTCCAAGCAAAGATGTGATGAACGAAATTGATCGCAATCTGCACGATGCAATGATGGTCGTCAGGAATGTGCTGCAGGAGTCACGCATGATGCCCGGTGGAGGTGCTAGTGAAATGGCACTCGCTCAGGTGGCCACACGGGGTTTTTGTTTTTGTGGATACAATTTGCCCTTGAATTCAAACTATCTTGGGTGTAAAATGGAATTCAAGGTGCGGATTGCACCTTAGAAGCACGGCATCATTGAAAATCTCGCAAGTTCTGAAGGACATCCGAAATTTATCTATTTTGAATGTTTTGTTTTGAAATTCTGGTTCAAGTAATGCAGTGTTGGTCGTTTTTTGCAATCATCGCCTCACGTTCACAGCATTTGCCTTTCCGCGGGTCTACTTGTTTTCACCAACGATTGCTGTGTCATCAGTAATAAATATAAATCTCGACTTTGTTCAGCTGAACGCAGAGGCTGGAATTTTCGGTTTGAGCAAAATTTCCATTGAACCGTTACAGGCGTTGAACGAAAAGTCGAAATCGATCCAAGGCATCCGTCAGTGGCCGTACAAAGCGATCGCGCGTGCGCTCGAGGTCATACCGCGTACGTTGATACAGAATTGTGGTGGCAACACAGTGCGACAACTCACTGCACTCAGGGCGAGTGGCGGATGTTTCATTTGCTTGAGTTGAAAATTTGTTGGGATTTTAAGGCGTTCGGCACATTGACATTTATTCGTACAGATTAATCATCACACGGTGCGGATACATAGGTTATGTTAATTGGCATTGTGGTCATGATGGCCTTGCCATTTCAGGCCAAACATGCACAAGCCGAAAGCAACTGGACGTGGGGCATTGACGGCACGTCGGGTGAACTGGTCGATATGCACAAACTGGGTGTTTGGGATCCGATGTCGGTCAAATTGCAGGTCTATAAGACCGCTGTCGAGGTGTGTGGGGTGGGGATTGATGTCTGTTGTGTTTGATTTGTTTTTTTGATTGAATTATTTGTTATGCCTTGGGTTTGGGAACACTCAGTGGAAACGGGTCTCGTTTCAAAATTGGCTAGTGCAATATTTAGCAGCAAGTTCGTGAAAGCTTTTTTGATAGCAGGTTTATAGTTTTTGGTGTTTGTGTTCGTTAGTGGAACTGTGGCATCAGAGCACGACGAAACCTGGCTCACTTTCTGTGGCAGTCATCGTCCTGTTAAAAAGGGGTGGACAAAAATTCAAGAAAAGTCTGGAAACAAAGATATTGTTTCGTTACAGACGGCTGTAATGCTGCTGCGCATTGACGATATTGTGAGCGGAACGAAGAAGAAGGACGGAGGGGATAGTGCACCACAGAAGGAAGTCGATCCAAGTCAAATGCAGTCCGGACCGGGCATGACCGACTGAGACCAGGAGTTGGCCTCGTTGTTGCTTTTGATTGTTGTTGTTGTTTTGCAATTTCACTCGCTACATTTTTTATCACTATGTTCATGTGAGGTGATATTGTTGAATTTTGTAACATTCTGATGTCGCTATGACGGAATGCTTGTTTGTTGCTTTTTAGGATGGCCGTCCCTGTCAGGTTTGGTGTTTGTTTTTTGGATGCCATCTGACAGCAAGATGCTATGGATGTTTTTCTGTTTTGTTGAGAAGCTGTTCAGTTTGCTCTCTCTCGTGGTTTCAATGTTGATAATAACAAGTATATAGTCGTTCTCAATCCAATATAAAGTCAGTCATTATTTTCCGAAACGAGTTTTGCTTAGTTTTGCAACAATCAAGTGATTTCAGAATATTCTATCGTAAATCATTGGCGAATACGCTGTGAAACGTAAACACACACGAAGGAATAAGTTCTCAAGCATTGTCATTGCATTGTCTGAGTCATACTGGTGTGATCTGATTTGAAGTGGATTCTAATGCCAACAACACCTGCTGTTTTTGATCATGTGTAACCAACAGCCTTTTATCTCCGTTATAACATGTAAGTGAATATGTTATCGTCAGGCTACATGTTTGCTGGTGAATGTTGAAAAATAAAAATTGGCGAAAATGTGTTGTCTGTCCGTTTTCCGTTATGTTTTCATGCCTGTGCCCTCGTTTTTATCGAATGCAGCCGCTACCAAACAGCTCTGCTTTTATCTTTGATATGCCATTTTCTTTTTTAGGTCACCCTGTAATTTTGATTTCATCTGATTTGATTCTGAGGTTATATTTCAGGTTTTCGATAGTCTTCGGCTCGCATTAATATTTTTCATTCATTATGGAGATGGAACGAGAAAAGGTAGTGTAAATTCTATTCCCGATTATGTTTATTTTTTTAGTGATCGTCTCTTTGAAGCAAACTGAAATGAGTGTTGTGAAGTGCACACTTGTCAAACAGACAGGTGATTGGTTTGGTGTTACCGAATTCAAACGGCAGATTAGGAGCACAATATCGTTTTCCGTGAGCTGGTAGCATGAAAGAGTTGTTGAGCACAGAGAAGCATTGGGGACACTCGCACTGCATTGCATTCTGTAACCACGCTAGGAATCGTCCCGCAAACCGAAACCGCGTCAACGCGTCAGAAATCGACAGCGTGCTGAGAATCATCAACAAGAAATAGTGCAATCGTTGGTGAATGTTGTGCACGAATTGCCGATTGCGACTGATGAACCGAGCAGTGGGACTTGTGATGAGATTGGACAGGTTTGCAATCGGGATCTTTTGGTACAAAGGTATAATATACAGGCAATCCATCGGCTCATGGCACTTTTTACACACAGCGCATGCAACAGCACACGCGATTTTCTAAACAAAATGCACACTTAGAGCGAGTGTCATGTTTGATGGCCACTTTTTAATTTGCTCCGTTTTCTCATTATCTGCTTGACATAACACTTTTCTGCATTGTTGCAAAATTTGGGGATGTTTCTGCAGGTAAGTGCAGAGAATGGATGCATTCATTGATGGCAGTAATGTAGCGTGCAGCCTGTGCGTGTTGAGTGCCATGAGCTGGCGGATTGCTTATACAAATGCAGTAGATATTTTTCACACCGTGTTGCTGAGGAAGCTTTGTCATTGGATTTCACAGCGGTGCGTGTGACATGAAAATGTTACGAAACATTTGTCGGCTGGTCGGTATTGAATTCCACCGTTGAATTGAGCACATGGAGCCAAAAATTTTGATCTTATTTTCAGCAAGCCGATTCTGTCGAAACCACTGTCGGTGAAGAACCTTTGCCAGAAGACGAGCCAAGTTCAAGTACGAAGCCGGAAGTCATCTTGCTATCGGACCCAGTCTCAGATCAGGAATCATCGAACCAGGAGGACGAGACCAGGACTTCTTCAATTGTTTGCAGCACCCGTGCCAGACCAGAATCTGTAGAAATGACGAAAGAGGAAATCGAGAAAAAACTGGAAATTCTGCCCGATATCCCACCGCCGGTGCCTGTTCACTATCCACAATTGCCTGCTACCACAGATATGAAACATCTGGATGTTAAGTTGCCTGAAACATCGAGGCAAGAAGAGGCTGTGCCCGCTGAAGAAATTCGTGTTGAGCGCAAATCGAAAGAGGACGAAACGTCGAAACAAGAAGTGGTTACAGAATTGCCAGATGCCGGATTGAAAGCTGATAATCTCCGGACAATGGAAGAACCCATTTCTCCTGTCGAAAAACCAGTCACAGCCGGTTCAAGACTTGAAACATTGTATCCAACTCAAACAATCGCCACTGCGCCACCCGGTGTGCTTGCTGAATCAGGCGACGGTGACCGGACACAGACTTTGACGGGCCAACCCAAACTGCTGAGCGAGGAGCAGTTGAGAACGTACTATTTGAATGAACGAATGGAAATGGTGGATGACTTGGTGGAGGGATTTGTGAATGTGAGTCGTTGGTTTGGTTGTTTTTACAGGGTGGCCCGGAAGAAGCCGGTTGAACATGTTTGTAGCTCATGTGACACGCCAGCAGAACTGGCTAATTCCACACCACTAGATCCACTCTCTGATTGTTGTGCACTTGTGATGTTTCATGTGTGCGCAGCTGGTGATGTTTTCTGAGAATTTAGAGATTTATATGAGATCTTTTTTATAATTTCTTCCGTTCACAACTGATCTCTTGTCGTACTCTCGCATCCTTATGAGAGCAACACAATCTGCTTTTGCCGCTTGTTGAGGATCATTCATGGCCTTCTGGTGCACATGCACTGACATGCAGACATGCACGGGAGCCAAAGAGCTTGAAAAAAATTATCTTTTACGCATAGTGCACTGCATCCGTTTCTGTCCCCTCTTTGGAGCGAGGGTCTATCACGCGTGTAACATTAGCTGTCAGCCGTCGCAATGGTTGCAACCATAAACTCAACACGCTCATGAGTACACATTTGCTACTAATCTTGTCTCAATCGCACCGCACTGGTGACGATTATTGTTCGTAAATTGGCCAATGAGCATGCAAAATGCGTAAAAATGCTTTTGTTTCGTATTGTAGTGCTGCTTTGTGGCATGCGATCCCACATTAAAACATAAAATCAATTTACGCTGTTTCACCAACAACAAACTGGCATCATGAGGCAATTATGTTTTGATACCGCAAAGCAGCACTGGACTATCACAGAACTTTGCCGAAAATTGGTGAAGGTCCTTCATTTTTATAAAAATTGGTACATATACATATTGCATATATTAGAGGTACATATATTCAGATATCATCAGTGCACCATGGTGCACCAGGACATCATCAGTGCGCTGCTGCTATTGCCACACCAGAAGACACCATTTTTATCGACTTTTCAGAACGAGATGTCGCCGGTAGAAACGGATCCGTTCCACGATTTGCTGCATCGATACTGCGAACTGGAGAAACAATTAGAAACACACAACGCACAGCTGGGAGAGATGGAGCAGCGATGTAGGGACATGCAGACGGGATTGTGGAAAGTCACGCAGCAAACTGCAGACGCTTCGGTTAGGAACTGACTGATATTGTTAACGGTGTGTGCCTATTTTGAACGTAGTAGAAAGACAGTCAACTGATCAAAATAGCGTTCAAAAACTGTCACCAGACTGGGTTATTGCAGTGGGAGTGCGCTGTGATTTTTTTGTACATGAAATGCTGATGTATGAAGCCGATAATTTCCCTGATTTTCAGGGCACATGTGGTGATAATCGAAAAGCGACGGGCAGCGCCACATACAGCACGGCCAAGTACAACGAAGCAGCGGTGATGCCACTCAAGAAGGCCTTGAACGAATGGAGAGACGCCGCTTTGCAGCAGAGGGCCGTTGTTGCCGGTTGATGACCCATTTTCTCTTTTTTTTCGTTCATTTCATTTTCGCCTCTTAATCTGCGTAACTTTCCCCATAACTTCATTTGCTCAGCCCAATGTCAATCTGTCGAGATTCAGTGTGCTTGGCAAGTTGCCATCGCTACGCAGCAGTTCAACGCTGAAAATGGCCTGGGTACTGGTGTTGTTGGAACCGGTTAGTTTTCCAGCTCAGATTCAAATTTGCAGTTTGTCCGGTCTGTAAGGCGTTTGACAGTTGACAAACTAGTGCTCCTTCTGCTGTTAGGTTACGAAGCTGACGTAACTTCAGGAGCACCACAATGCCGGATTCTACTGAATGCCCCTCCGTCCGTGAGAGATCAACCGGGCCGAACCAGACTGCGTTACTGTCTGTCCGTGTTGTTTGAGCATTTACGTCTGCCGGCGCTGTCGAAACGATTCGTTGACGATGTCAAGAAATGGATTCTGCATTTTGTTGGTTTGGGTTGCTGCGACAATAAACAACATACTAGTTTTGTCAGTTTGGGCAATGCGCAAATGATCTGATTGCCGAACGTTTGTGAGCTCGACAGACATCTCACAGCATGAGCACACAGCAGTTGACGCTTCTCATAATTTACCGGGCTTCGTCAGATATCAGGAATGGCATTAACCTAAATTTCGATTTTCGTTTATTGTTGTTTCATTGTCCAGGGCACTACTCTGCTTCGTGCCAGCACCGAGTTCGACCAGCTATTCATTTTGTGCCATCTGCTTCGTTGTGGTCTGTCGATTGGTGATTGGTCCGTTGTTGGATTGCTGCAGCCAATCAGCGACGAGGTGATGTCATCCGCAGCTCACCAATCGCAGCGTCGCGCGCAAATCGACCATTTTGTGGCGTTGATCAGCGTTTTGTTGACACCGGTCACAAAGAGAGAGGAGTTCCTCAGGAAGTGCATCATGGCACAGGTTGGGCTCGGTATCGGCTGTCGGTTTTTGTCGATGTCGATCACCGGTTTATTATATTCTATGGTCTGCAACCACCATATTTGTGGCGAGATGATATTGACTTGGGTGGGCACTTTCACGAGTCACAATGAAGAATATTCACTTTTTATGGAGTGGTTTGACGACAGGTTGGAGGCCAAAACCGGAGATCAAAAACACGCATCAAATGTTTCATTTTGACAAGAGGGTACGGTACACCCAGTGCTAGTACCGTAATCATAATCAAAAGGGATCTAGAGAACGTAGGCTGTTTGTTCGCAGGACAACGACGTTGCGTGGACGATGCTTGATGATGACGGTGAAGACATGCATTCACATTGGTATGCAATCACGGACACGGACTTGGTCGCGTTGTTCGGGCAGTTCTCGTTCGACAAACTGTTCACGCAAGTGCTCGCCTTGTGGACTACCGGTAAATTCACGCCGGGAGGCCATATTTGGGGATTGGATTTAGTTTGGTTGGTTGGTTTGGTTTATTGCTCTCAGTGACGCATAAAACCATGCGCGTAAATTAGTGATAGAAGCAAAGTTACAAGACCGGGTGGGACAATTACGGAAATGAAAATAGTTACAACACTGGTTATAACAAAACCACAGCAAATAAAAGCTACAAAAAGCGCCAAGGAGAGAGAAAGATCACGGACATCAGGACAGATCACAGGACATGTTAACAGAACTGAAAATTATGCATTAATCCTCGTCCTCGTCAAACGACAAATGTCGGGCTCAGAGGGCGCATATTGGGATCAGTCCATATTGTCAACAGTCCAGAACAGATGGTGTGTTGGTGATTGTCCGTCACTTCCGTGTACCACCATTTAGCGACGTGGCTGGCGTCCCCAGGCTGACGTGAATGCGTATCGAACGAGACATCGCCATATACATCCCGTTGACCGCATCCGGACGCGGTGGCGATAGAGCCCGATTTAGTTTGGTCACTTGACTTTTTATTGTGGTCACTGATGTCATTAATTTCGACGAATGTACGCGTTTGAGTTCAGTCTGTGAACTGCCTTATCGCGGGACAAATACAGCGGCATCGGTAAATCCACGAAATATGTTCGGCGCAAATGTCCCGCGACCAATTTAATCCTATCTAATCACTAAGTTTCTTATGGCCCATGGTGGTAGTCCTGGACAAGGCATCAGTGCCCTCCTTGCTGATTCAGGCGAGTTGACGCAAGCGGCCATGTTTCGTCTGTTCGCGTTCCAGTTGACGTTGATGAAAGTGCTCTATGACGGAATGCAGGCCTACAACCGACCGCAGTACACACAATTCTGCAAACAGATTGCGCATGTGCTCAGGTGGGCATGGTGATCAATGGGTTATTTTTATGTGTTGGGTTGGAAATTTTTTTTGGAATATGGGACAGTTGAATTATATGTAGGTGGCGTGAAACATCAGTTGTTGGCTGGTGTTCGCTCGCATGTCACGTGACTGCTGTCTGTTTGCTCGTTGTTGTTTGATCCTTGCAGCCATTCTTTGGCACTTTTTGCCATTATGTATCGCTAATAGTAATGTGTATTGTTTAGCAACAATCTTCTGGCACCAGATTTTGCTCTACAGCCGCAAACAAACTCTTGTAGGCGCGTTTCTGTATTGAGCAGTTAGTTGTCCACTATCTGTTCTCTACACAACACAATGTTTGGCAGCGTTTGTTAGCGGCCGAGACCAGGCATCATAAACCTAGATTTAGGAATTAGATTTTTAATTGGTTGCTTTGTGACGTTTCATGGCTGATGCCATGTCATGGCATCCGTACATTTTCACACGAGAAGAATAAACTGAAGAATTTTGAGCCGCTGGTTGTGTCATCGTCCGCAGACACAGATACCGAACAGCTGAGCCACACAAGAGCGTGCCAAACTAGTCAAATCGAACCACTCGACTCGGATACCAGCAAAATGTACGCTGATCTCACACCACTGTATTACATTTTGCAGACACAGCGTTCGCTATACATCGGATGTGTGGCAGCACGTGTGTGAATGCGCGCCATCGCATGTCAGGAACGAACTGCAGGCCGAATACGACAGACTGTTGCTGTTCGCCGTGCATTGTGTGATCACGTCGCAAGAGTTGGTGTTGATCATGTGTTTCGGCGCTCTTTGTTGTGACCGGGATGCGACTGGGGGTGGTTAAAGGGCTCGGGACATAACCGAAGGAAGGGTAGCAGGACATATTGTTACACACCGTTGGAAAGCATTCCGACAGCCTATGTCACGCACAAATTTTAAGCCCCTTGGAGATTCGCTATCTCTTGGTAGAGCGACTTTTCGTTCCAGAAAAAAGTGAATTTTTGCACAAATTGGAACGACCGGTGCAGAAACCCCAAATGAGTAGAAGGTCAAGTAACACATAAATAGGATTACAACAGCTTCTGAATAGCTTACCATAACAACTTCAGTCGCTCAAAGCATTGCTTCACACGGTGAGAGTGCGAAACGTTCCAAAAATCGGCCTTATTTTTCGAGAACACAAGTTTGTCCCTAAATTTTGAGGCCACGCTTAGCGCTGCGGAAATAAGAATGCAATGGGGAAATAGAGCATCGTCGAAAGTACCAGAAAATAAGGTTTTTAAATTTTTTAACGCATGGCTGGCTCCGTGACAGGCCAAAAAATCCACTAAATTGCCGCTAAATTAGGTGGTTACATTCATCGCCAGATTTGGGACACGTAAAGACCACAGGTTGTATCGGATTCGAAACAAAAAAATGAGAGAAACGTCTGCTTTAACAACCTATCAAGGTCCAAAGACCCCAAGATCTACAGATCTCTCGGGGCAGCCATACTAATCTGAATATGATATTTAGCTATAAATGCTTATTGTTAACAGCTATTGTAAATGTGACAGCACCAAACAATGTATCTCGGGAGTAGCTTTCGAATGATATATAACAAGCCCCACTAAATTCTTACGCTTAAGGGCAGAGGTTAAAAAATTGCATTTTTGACGATTCTGGAATGAACCGTCACGTCACCGTGTGCGATTTCGGAATTTTGACTGTTTCTTGTCCATAGCAAGAGATAGTATGGGCATGTTATATATCGTTCGATAGCTACGTTGAAGCTACATCGTTTGATGCTATCAAATGTGCAGTAATCTTTAACAGTAACGACTTATAGCCAAATATCTTATTCAGGCTAGCAGGGTTGGGCAAAAAAAAAAGGTTTTTGAAAAATTTTTTTTTAAAAAAAAATTTTTTTTTAAAATTTTCGGGGGAACAAAATGTTCTAAAACGTCCAAAAATGGCCTTTTTGGGGGTTATTTTTTGTCATTTTTTTCTCAAGGGTCGAAAAATTTTCTTCACAAAATCACCTTTGGAGCATGTATTTGGTACCTAAGATACCCCAAATGATGTTATTATACCTTCCCGTAATACATGGGACACAGTATGCATGTGCCTACATGGTACTTCGATGTCATACCCCATCAGGTCGGTCATATACGACTGATTCAGCTACCCGACAAGTATTTCTGCAGCTTATATTCTCAATTCTGTGTGGTTTATGAGTGAATCTTGCTTATTCGGCCGCAAACTGTTGTGTCCGATACCACAGAGCAGCAATCAGCGGTCCATATCAAGCACAGACTGTTGGATCGCACCGAAATGACGTAAACACCCTTGATAAGTGATGCAAACCAAGTCACAAAAGTGACTTGCCAATTAAAGTTGCATTTTTTCGCGATTTTGCGCGTTTTTCAGGCAAATTTGGTAAAATTTCCCCGAATCTCAGACTTTTTAAAAAAAAATTTTAAAAAAAAAAATTTTTTTTTTAAAAAAAAACTTGTTTAAAAAAAAATTTTTTTTCCAACCCTGCAGGCTAGCATGGCTGCAGCAGCCGGACCATGGTGTTTGAACTGTTGAATCTCGTCTAGATTGTTGGACTGTGCGTTTATCTGATGTTCTCGTTTCCAATGCAATGCAATACGTGGCTTATTTACATCACATTTCCGTCAATGAATGCAACTATGTAGTTTAGTGACAATTTTTAGGTCTTTTTCGGCCTGTCACGCCGCTATCTAAGTGTTTTCAAATTTAAAAACCTTATTTTCTGGTACTTTCGAAAATGCTCTATTTTTCTGTTGTATTTTCATTTCTGCAACACAAAGCGCGGCCTCAAAATTTAGAGACAAACTTGTGTTTTCGAAAAATGTGGCCGATTTTTGGAACGTTTCGCACCCTCACCGAGTGAAGCAATGCTTTGAGCGACTGAAGTTCTCATGATAAGTTATCCAGAAGCCGTTGTAATCCTATGCACGTGTTACTTGACTTTCAACTCATTTGGGATTTCTGCACCGATCGTTTCACTCACTTTTTTCTGGAACGAAAAGTCGTTCCACCAAGAGATAGCGAATCTCTAAGGAGCTTAACATTTGTGCGTGACATATGCTGTCACAGTGCTTTCCAACGATGTATAACACTGCGCTCTGCTGCCCTTCCTTCGGTTGTGTCCCGAGCCCTTTAACGGCAGTGTCGAAGAATATTCACAATTGCTGCACAATAAGAATTTGACTATAAAGAGGGCACGGTGTACTTTCCACAAAGTAGCGGGATTTTATCAAGTTTCTATCGTTTCAGACTTGGAATCTGGCAATTTCTGGTCGATCTGCCGTGTGCACATGCATCCAAAGCGTGCAGGGATCGTATCTTGGTGCTGCTTCGTTCACCCAATGTGTTTCGATTCGGTGTGCTCTGCACCATGCCTGTGCACGAATTGAGGCAGTACCTCACTGGTTGGTTATGCTGATATTTTATTGTCGGTTTGATAATTTTGCTGTTGTGGCGTCAGAACAGAGATTGATTGGTGTGAATTCATCAGAGCTGATAGCTCGGGCGTAAAACATCATCAGATGCAGATCATCTAACAAGCATTCGTGTGTTGCTTTAGTGGTTTCGAGTGTTTGGCCGTTTGATGGGCTCTTTATATCGTGTTCCGAGTTCCGACCATAGCACCATATAGGCTGTTTTATTCACTCTAGATCACGTGACATTGGCGCATCGACTCGACGAGATAGCGACCAACAACACGGATGGAGTGTATCTGCTAACGGCCATCACCAACGTTGTTGTGCTGGGAGGGGATGTGCTGGCGGCTAGAGAGACACTGAGACAATTGTTCGAGGTTGGTGGGTGGCGTTGGTTGGAGATACGAAAAGAAGTGTTCGAAATTGTTACCAAAACACTTTCATTCTTCTTCACATTTTCTTCCATTTTTGTTGTTTATTTTACAGATGAAATGGAGGTCGATCAAGACCCGGCGGTGACTAAAAGTCAATTTTTTTGAAAACTTCGTTTTATTTATCTGCACATTGCACCCAGATCTGTTTCGTGGCAAGCAGCAGTCGTGTGACGTATGCCAAAACGGGCAGCGAATGTGTGTCGGCGATGGTGCAACGATATCCGGATATGCTGGGGGATGTGATCAGACTGATCGATAGGAATGTGGATCACATGAGTGATGTTCGTTGAGTTTTGGGATAATTGGCAAGATATTTGCAACGTAGGAGTTCAAAGGTAGCTACATAACTCGTTGATCAATTGTTAATCCATCTCTACTCATGACTTTCAAAAGCACGTGCAATGTTACATATTCATTTAAAATATGTTTCAGAGTGATAACACAATTTCGTTTTTGTTACACTTTGCGTTCTTCCTTCTTCAGTACATCACCAATCCGCTGTCCTTGTCATGTCTGGCTGTCTGTCAGCCGAGCACCGCCGATCTGCAATCATTGGGCAAATGGCTGGTCAATCGATCACCAGCGCACGATTTGAACAAATTGGCCAGATCGATTCTGTCGTCGTTGAATTGGGGACCGACATCGGATAATCCCAATCAGATGTGGCTGAATGACGAATTACATTCGACCTGCGCTCAGGTGAGAACGGGAGCGTATTTTGTATTTTGGGCTCATACGGATTGATGTTGAGGGCACAAATCACAGACGCAAGGCGGCCCCAAACAAGCGTAAAACTGCGACATTGTGCTTGCAATTAGTGTACATATCTTTTGTTATGCCATTCGATTTGGGGGCTCGTTATTTTTTGTGCCAAATAACGAGCTGCAGATTATTGATCGAGTCAATTTCTCAGTAGTAGTCCCTGACGAAACCTCAATAAGAGTGGTTGTACGGCTTGTTGTGGCACTGATCTCACTGGCACAATGAATGACTGTCGTTCAGAACATTCCCAATAATGTGAAGTGGAATTGTGACGTTGTTTTACTCTGTTTTGATAGTCTCTAGTCTATGATGTCATCGTCATTGCCAAGGCACCACTGCGTGTCACGGCAAAAGCGACGTGATTGATAACAATCGATTATTGCAATCAAACAAGCCCAGTTGCCACATTCAGACATAGTTTTTTCAAAATTCACTGGGTGCAACTTGCACCTGATATGTCAAATTTTAGGTGCAACTTGCACCTAGAATTTTGTTTTCTGAACAAAATGTGAAAATATCCAGGTGCAAGTTGCACCTAACCTCCAGTTTTTAGGTGCAATTCTGAAATTTTATGTGCAAATTGCACCTAAAAAGTGTCTATGCTATCAGATCATCGAGTCGTGCCACCGTCAGCATTGCGCCGAGCAGAACGGACTGTTGGCCGCCAGTGTGAAGAAAGCGTCGAAGTTGTTGTCGCGTATTCCCGACGTTGTTCAGCAGCTGGATGCGTTCTGTTGGGAAATGTTGCTCAAATTGAAATTGGATGTGAATGACTGTTGGTTTCTGGATGGGAGTTTCTCTGCTGCTCGGATGTGTAAATGTTTCGCGAAATGAATGAGTTGGTTTGTCGACTTCAGCGAGTGTTTCAACGTGACGATTCCGCAATTACCACAACTTCGCAAAATTAGGTGAGAAGTTTCAGCGTCCGCGACTGCCACCGACCCACTGGCTGACGATACGACCGTCTATTACGTGCATCTAATGAAACATCACCTGTCCGGATGTCATTCTCCACCAGAGCCAAGTGAAACATTACGATTGGTGACGGGACTGATTGATGCGGGTTGTTTTGCACCGGCCATCGTGGTCATTGGCAAAATTGTCTGGCGAAACGCGGGCCACATTGACGGGTGGATGAAGGGAGATAAAAAGTGCGGACGATTGTTTTGCTAAATTCACGTCAAGTGCTTGCCCGAAATGAACACGAAATTGTTGTCAGATTTGTTTGCCTTTTTGGGGTCCTGATTATTTGTGGGCTGGCCCGAAACGAACAACTGTTTTGGAACGTTGTTTTGCTATCGATCTCTCATAAAACATCACTATACGTAAACTTGTTGCGTGTGCAGCTTTGTGGGTTGAAGTTCTTTCTTGGCTTGATAAATATAGAAACCAAATGGGTTCTTCTGTCTTGTGGTCTTGTGCTTACAAGTTACAGCGCCAGACGGGCGGTGGTGCACCAGGGCATCGTCCGCACAAATTCACCCGAAACAATTCCATATCATATTCTGTCTCCTTCTCCTACAGTCTTGCACGAGCGATCGATCTTTGTGCGCACGCTGACCAATCAACGTTGAGCTCACTGACTGCCGGCTATCTCGCTGATTGGTCACAGCAGGACGATCGATACTTGATGATATTGCAGTCGGTGTTGGCGGTTGGTTCGGGGCTATGAAAGTGATTTGCATCTGTTATGGACAGTTTGTGCACTTTAATGAACTGAGAACGTTTCGAAAACTTTATCACAAGTTTGGAACATGACTTCCGCTTGACATCTTCGTGAGCCATGGGGGTGATAGCAGTAAACAGAGGACAGGTTGAAACCTAAAGAAGTCAGGCGTACGGTTTTTCAGTTCATATGGGGTCATTCTTCGATATTTGAAAAACGTTATCATTACGAATACCCGGATTTGACCCAAATAAAGGCAAACTACGCCAACACGAGCCCGATTTCGCAGCTGGCAGAATTGTGAAACATTCACACGTGGCTGCTGATTTGGGAAATGTTACACGTTGAAGAATACAAAGTGGAGCATGATGATATTCTCTTTCTATTAGTTTTGAATACACACCATCTTCGAAATCGGGCTTGTGCTGGCGTCGTTTGCCTTTACCTTCGGTCGTTCGTCCATTACCGAATAAATGTTTCATCGAATGCGCGAATTCGTGCCGTGTTTTGCCATTCACTTCAATTTACAGCCCTTTTGATCTTGGATGGAAAGCCCAAAATTGTAAAAAATATACGGTCGAAACATTAAAAAACCAAAAAAATCTGTGTACACTTTTGTCTTTTTTTACAGATGCATCTTCGCGAGTGCGTGCACGGTCGGCAGATGGCTGGTCACTTTGATCAAGTCGTACGAGCGTGGACTACGCTGCTCTGCTCCGGTGTGCTGCCCATACAAAAGACATTTTTCGTCCGATTGTTTACTTTTTTGCTGTTAATGTTTATTTATTATTTTTGTCTTAGGTCGTCCAACCGACTGGAACAGCGACAAGGCCACACTGCGTCTGCTGGATCGTCTGTGCCAGGGTGTGATACTGCACGCGCCCACTGCTGTCAGTGTTGTGCAACCCGTGATTGCCAATGCCTATCAGGTTCGGACTGGTCCGGTGATGGTTTTTATTGCTAAATTGTCTGGATCGCTAAAAAGTAAAACCCATCATGCAAGTTGTGTCGCAATGGGCATGATAACACTGACCATAATTCCAGAATCTGCTCGAAGCGTCGCGTCAAGCGGGTCGCGGTGTGCTGGGCTGGATAGCTGGCACCGAGCCAATATCACCGTCATTAATTCGCAGCGAGTTGATGTCGCACGCACCGTGGTTCACGCTGGTCGCATTGGCTGTGGAGGAGATGCAATTTGATGAGTTGAATCGGAAGCTGGAACAGGTCATGCTCAAAAACCCCACCATGTCGTTGGAACATGCGTTGAAGGTCGGTGGTTGTTGACCAGTATGTTCTTATTGACTGAGCTTAAGAGTATCGTTGAGCGTGATCATAACACGAAACGGAAAGCACAACCAGACGGCGAAAATAGTCAGGACTCAGCCGCTTTCCATTCATATGTAAAATGTGAGGTTATTTTTCAAAGTTTGAATCGAAAGTTTTCTTTTTGTTACAGTAATTATACATTGTCGAGCCGGGTTCGTTTGATACGCTTTCTCTCATGAAATGGTCACCTTCCCAATCCTAAGCAAATGTTTCATTCATTGCTCAAAATTGTATCGTGCTTCGGTCTTACTGCAGTAATTTTTTAAACGCCAGAAGAAAATCTAAAATGGGCTTTATGTATAATATGGTGGCTTGTTAATATGTAAATCGAGTTTATTTTTATGGGATATGACGTTTTCCTGGCCTTTCAACGTAGTAGCCTTCGACGAACTGATGTGCTTGGGAAACTCACTCGGGCCATTTTGTCGTGTAACATCAGCAGATTTGGACAAACTTTGACTGCGCACTGGGTCGGTTCAAGCGCTGTGATATGTGATAGCTCGCATGTGCTTGTGGTACATTCGCTTTGACTTTTGCACCGTAAGTCTGCGTGCAATAGCGGTTCGAAAAAAGGAAACAAACACATTAACTGATGTACACAATCAGTGGTGTCGTTGGTAAATCAAAAAGTCAGGATACCGGATACCCAAAATCCAAAATTTTCGGATACCGGATACTCAAAATGAAAAATCTCGGATACCAGGGGGTTGCTCCCTAAAATAAAAATCGCGGATACCCAGGGGGGTTGTTCAAAAAAGGTCAATTTTTAGAGGAAAATGGAGCGAAATCGGTGTTGAAAGCGCAAAAAATGGTCACTTTGAGCATTTTGGATGTAAAATTGGCAATTTTTACGGTTTTCGATAAAAAAATTTAGGGTAGGATACCCCTGGACAAAAAGTCAGGATAACGGATACCCCTGGGCATAGTAGTGGCTGGGGGGGTTGGGGGGGGTTACCCCCTCCCCTCTCAGTACTTACCTACCACAAAACCCGAGGGGGGGGTTGGGGGGGGGGGTTGAGTACTTACCTCTCACAACTCCAAATCATACCTCTCACAAGCAATTTTATACCTTTTTAAGGCAAAAATCGGTGTTTTTCGACCTTATTTTCCCAAAAATCGCGCGCTCCGCGCGCAAACCCACCCATAATACCTATTTTTAGGCGATTTTCGGCGAAAATTTGGAAAAAGTACTATTTTTACCTCATTTTTTGGCCAAAATTGTATCACAAAAACGGTGTTTTTTCGCGTTTTTGGGTGACCAAAATCATACCTCTCACGCTTCCGGTCCCAACCCCGCATCATACTTACCTCCCACACATGGGCCTGCCACTACACTGCCCCTGGGTGAAA
Organism: Rhynchonema sp. JSB1_4; assembly: GCA_030248065.1. Lineage (NCBI taxonomy): Eukaryota > Metazoa > Nematoda > Chromadorea > Monhysterida > Xyalidae > Rhynchonema > Rhynchonema sp. JSB1_4. Next base: position 124,510 of record JASAMV010004796.1, read on the forward strand.
AAAATCAAGATACCTGATACCAGGGGGTAACCCACCTCCCCCCTCTCCAACGACACCACTGAACACAATTCACATTCGCTCTTGAAAATTACACTTTTGTAATGGTGCGGGTGTCTGACACGTTGATGCATAAATAATTCATGGAATCGTAGTGCACATTCAGAATATTAGTACACTGCATATCAGCATACGCACAGTTAAGAATTTACAGAAAGCGGTCACCAAGCTGGCGATGTCGTTTGCGATCGAGCGTCTGCCGTATTATCGCTGGATGGACTTGATCACGTCACTTACACCCTCCCATCCCCTGTTGCCAATCGCTGCGCAGAAATTGTGTGCGCATTTGTTGAGACGCGTGCAGCAGCAGCAGCAGACTGACGAACCGAAATGTCTCGGACAAAGATTCATTCGATGCCGGGCCAGTGAGGCAAAGTTGCAGGTGACATTGCTGATTTGCCTTGCAAGATCAGGGCAAAATACTCAAAATTTACACTATTGTCTTGCTGCAGCACGTGAAATCCTGTTTGGACAAGGCCAAACAACAATGGGCCAGTCGTACTGACGAGGATGTGTTGAGATTGGCTGAGTTAGTGTTTGGATTTGGAATTTTTTTTGATTTAACAATTATGATCTTAGTGATTCGTATATTTAGATTCCATGGCGCCGTATTGACTTGGTTGTCGAATACGAGGCTATTTGAGCCGAAAGCTCGTTCCCACAGTGAAAGAGTGCCACTGGACTATCTGCTGGACTTGTTAATCAGTGGAGATTCGGTGAGTTAGCCTGAAAAATTCAGGCAAAAATGGAAGAATTCTATTTTTCCTTTAAATTTTCAGGAGCCCTGGCTGAACTACGTGCATTTGGAGACGGTTCGAGAGCGCCACAACAAACTGATTCGTTCCTATCAGTCGCTCTGTCATCTGACTCCGCCCGCTCTCCAGTCAGCTTCAGCCAACCAGCACGCCGGCTCCCCGAGTCGTAGCCAATCAGTGCACGACCCCAACCTATCAACGTTGGCCAATTTGCGCGCGCGTTTGAATCTGTCCAATCAGCACACGGCCAGTCGTACTCAAACATGTGTGTCCACATGGCAATGTCATTATCCAGTGCCCAGCATTGACATGCAACATTTGAGTGATGCTGACAAATTGGTCGCTATTGTTGCTCCAAGGATTGACACGTTGATCAGTGTCGCCAAGTTAGTCAGTCATTGTTGTTTTCAGTTCTTTTTCTCAATTTTTGAATATTTCACGTCGCAATTTTCTATATCTGCATACATTTGAATTTTGCTTGGCAGCCGCCAGACTTTCGCGTGGCAGAGTAATAATAATGCTGACTGGTTGAATACCCGTGAATTTGGATGGTGTGCATAACAAATTTGAAGAAAGTTAAGACGGACAGGAATTTGAAACATTGCAGTCGTTACGTTTCTGTTCGCGATCACGTAACTTTGCTGGACAGTCAGCTGATCGAGCTCGCTCCAACTTTATACCATAAAGTACCGATGCAGGTGAATTAAATTAACTTATTTTTCTTTTTTAGCGACAAGTTCGGTGCATTTCTGAACGTAAATTCGGTGACTAGAAATATTTTTAGGTCAATGTCACGATCAAATGTGGCTCCGGTCTGATTCGCGTCTGTCAGAACCCGACCATCGTCAAAGTTTCGGTGCGTTTTATTTTCCAGAAATTTTGAAGTTTGCTGAAAAGCTTTCGAATCAATTTTTAGCTAACGACACAATTCCAGGTGGAAGCGCATCAGTATTCATCGCATGGCGAAAATCAAGTTGGCGAAAATCGAAATAATCGCAGACAGGAATTGTTAAGTTTTGAAACAACGTTGCTGAAGGACGCGCCCATGCAGATGGCATATCTGGAGGATTTGTGCAGGTTTGCCGTTTTCTTTTTCTCTTCGTATTTGTTATTGACCTCTGAGAAATCATATCCAATAGCATATTGTTGGGCATTGCCTGAAACTTATGTACTAAAGTTGAAAACTTTCGGCCGGCCCAGGCATCGAACTTGGAATGAACTCGAATTCGTGATTACGTTGACTGTTTGATGTGGTTGAGTATTGCCACCCAAATTTCGTAAAACTGAATCCTTATGAGTAAAGTCACGTGACGAAAACATCACCGATCACCACGCTTGATGAATGAGCAACGATTTTTGACAGGGCGTTATGTGACCTTGAATATGATCGAGGTTTTTTTCTTCCAGACGTATGGTATGGATGCCCGACGTTGTCTCACAGCAGCCGTGCACTGCTGAAGCTGGTAATCTTTTTCTCACATTTTTTATTGATTTTCTCGAGATTTGCCCTTAGTTTGCTAATTTCATTTGAGTTTCGCCTGACAAGACTTCAGGTATCTGTCGCAGGTATCTGTTCTTTTGTTCTAACCACAGGTATCACGCTGTTCTACCACTTGGTGTCGTGTATTAGTGACGTATCACAAATGTTCCCGTTGACCAAGACGGTGTTCCGTGAGTTCATGGATTTGATCGGGCAGCGCTACTTGGTCAATGTGGCTGCGTGTCAACCGCAACTGCTGGGAATTATTGTCGAACGGTACGGATTACGGAATAAATTGAGCAGATTCTCTGTTTTGCATAACAATGAACCAAACCGTTCAAATTAGAATTGATTTTAGTTGAATTAGCTTGTTTGTTTTTTATTTTCGAGCCGCTCGACAGATCTATTCTGACTTGTGGTCGCAGGACAGTCTGGTGCACTGACGATATAATCTGTCAGTGAATGATAGCAACGCCAAGTCTGTGAAAAGAGAACAGGGCAAAGCTGAATGTCATGGGCGTGGATCCCATGAATTTTGACGAAATAAATGTGTTCATTACAAATCGTGTTTATTCATGTATGTTCACCTGCCGTTCCAGTCCCGACATCTCGCCCCTGCTTCTGTCGAATTTCACGCCCAATTGTCTGCCGCCACCCATATTCATCGATGTGTACTCGAAAATGTTGACCGCACTCAAATCGGAACAGATTGACGGCGCGATGGCGTTGGCTTTGTTCAGCAAGGTGATTGAACTGTTGTTGTTTTCTATGGTGTGGGCAAGACAGCTAGGTTTACTTCGTCACTATTGATTTGCTTTTTGGCAAACTTTTCCGACGTGTCATTGCAACTGTGTGTTTACATTGTTGTTTGAGAAATGTCGCCATTGAATTGAGGTGAAGTGTTTTTCCCTATTTCCCATCTCCAAACCACAAAACACTTGCGCTTGATGCACCTGTTCAATACCGATCTCCCATCCAGATCGACCTATCCACCGTGTTCGCATCGTTTCCCAACGAAGATGTCTTGGTGCTGTTGCCGATGACTCTGCGATTGTGCACTGCCTGTCAGACGGATATGGTGCAGTTGCAACAGGTTTGCTTGTATTTTTAATACGGATTTTGGCCTTCTGTTGTTTTCAAAATTCGTTCGTAAACTGTGCTGTGTATTCGACTGACGATATTTTGTGCACTTGCACAAAGAGCAAAAACTCGTGGCCATCTGGTGCATTTGCACTGACGATGACCTGGTGCCCGTCTGGGAAACCAGGTGGAAGGGACGGCCAAATTAAGTGTTCACGTCCTTTTCAGCTGAGCGTTGAACAGTTTACGCACGGCGCACTGGCTCGATATCCGACATTTCTTGTTGACAGCGTTCGACTGATGTTTGAAGGTCTGTATTTCATGGCCTTTTCGTTAATTTTTTGAAATTCTGAACATTGGACACCTGTTTTCTCAGTGTTCGCATCCGAGAAAAAAGTGTCGCCTGAATTATTGCGATCGTTGAACAAAAGTCTGTCGCAAACGTCAACGTCGACCAACCCCGTTCCGACCTATCTGGTCCATGCAGATCTGGTTGGTTTGAACCTTGAGCGTGTCAAACTTTGGTTATTCTCATGAGAGCGATCTTTCTCACGTGACTCGTAATTTTGGATACTTCGATATGCTTAACCATTGACTCACTTTTACGCTGGTCCAAACTGTGGTCATTAGTTATGATACAGAAATGTCCTCAGCTGAAAAATCACGTGACCAAGACAGGTCCTATCCAATCACCAAGTCTTGATGCGGCCCTGTTTATCGTCGCAGCTCTGCCAGAAATGTCTCGCACTGTGTTGAAATTTTGCAAAATTCGAACTTCGATCCTCCTGCTTCCAGTACTCTGGCAATTCAGTCCTGCGTAAAAAGACAAAACTCATGCAAATATCCTGCTTTTTCCGCACAGGCCAATCACCTGCTGGGTGCTGTTGCTCCGGTGTTCACTGGATCGCGTGCCAAACTCGGCAGCAAACTGCTGGTCCATTGGTGCCCATACGTGGAGGACATTTGTGCGTTCATTGTGAACTTGTACCAGATCTGTGTCAAGCAAGTCGACACGCAACAATCGGTGATGCACATGGAGACAGGTTAGCGTGGTTTTCTAGTTGTTTGCATAAAAAGATGTGAACTGTGGTGACCCCACCTTCAGACGCGCAACGCTACTTCCACAACCTCGTCGCACTGTTCGGTCCATGGCTCGAACCCCCGGGCACTGTCACGCTACCGTGGACCCCAGATGACCTGAAAACCGCTGAGATTTTGGTCGACGCTTTCGTCAAATGTCTGCTCATGCTGCACAGAGCGTATGAAAAAGTGCTCTTGGCAGGTAATCATTCATTGGCGTCTACTTTATTTTTAATTATTTCAACATATTTTTTTGATGATGCGGACCGGCATTGAAGCTGGTGATCGCTGCTCTGCCTTGTTCATTTGACTTTTTGTGTTGTGGATGTGGTGAGATTTACTTACGCCACTAATTTGGACCCGCAGAACCGCCCTTTATTTGCGTCTGGGCGCAAGCTTCACGATGATCGAAATTGGTGCCTTCGGTAAGTCTCGAAATATCCCAAGTGAAAAGTTGGGTGACCAAAGCAACACCGGACCGATGGCCAAGTTAGATATCGACGCAATAAAAACGACAATTCCAGGTGCTGAAAACACGTTGAGCCTTTTCTGGCGGTACTATTCGGAGCGTTACACACAATTGCGTCGCGCGGCCGTACACGTGCACAAACTGTACAACGAACGTATGCTGCAACTGCCCTGGACACAATTCTGGCCAGATCTGCCAGCTATTGATTCGCTGAGAAAGGTTTTCAATCATTTTTTTTGTTGTTTCTGGCGCGTCAGACTTTCAGGCGCGGGGCACACAGCTGGGCTTCAAGTTTTTATTATGAAGTATCGGTATCGGCGGTATCACAATCGGAGATCGGTCCGGTTTGGGTCAGGGATCTGGTCTTGGTCACGTAGCTTTATTGTGTCACGAATGTGACGAGATTTACTGATTTACGCCAACATGTTAGCTGTTCCTCTGTAGCTAAGAAGAATGCTCAGGACGGTCGCATTTGGTGACAGGTGATGTCTGTAAATTTTCTGTTCTTGTTGAAAACATCCCGTCACCGAGTCAAGATCCAACCGTGTCGCGTCCGTGGTGGCGGATGACCGCATTTGACACACAATCATCATTATATTGTTGCCTTGCTGACACAGGCACTGAGCGAGGGCGCGAGTGATTGTCGTCCGTTGGTGTGCAACATTGTCGTGCGTGTCAATTGGTCGCAAGTGTGTCACATGGCCGGGGCACAACAGCCCAGGGAGGCGTTGAAGGCGTTCCACACCATCCTGTTGGAAATACTGGTGCGATGCGCCGCCGACCAGATGTATTATGTGGTGAGCTGAAATGTTGATGCACGCACTTGTGAAACGTCAGCTGTGCAGAATTTTGAACACCGTTGTGGGTGAAACGAACCGTTTGTTTTTCGTGCAACAATGTCAATAGCTCCAATCGCTGTGTCGAACTTTTTTTGATTTTTTAATGTCATTTGGTTCGATTATCACGCGACGGAACGTCCGACCGCACCAAACCAAGTGAAAATTCATCTTTGATTAGTCAACTTTGTGCAGCATTTTTCTTTCTGTGGCAATTCGTGGTTTTTGCGTGTTTTTGGAATGGGGTGATATTCAATATTTATGGCGAATCAATACAAATGGCTTCGCCTGTCATTTGGGTCGATATCAAAGTTCGTGATCAGATCTGATCGGCGGTGACTTGCCTCGAAAAAGCGTGATTCTTGCATTAAGGGCATCAAGAAATTTACCGTAGGCACTGATTTCGTCCAGCTTATTAGTTATTCATTTTTGATCGGTAAACATCTTTTACGCTGGTCGAAATTAGTGGTATCACTAAATTTCTTAGTATCCTTAATTCAAAAAATTCACTCAAATGAAATGTGACCCAATTCTGCACCCGCGCAGGATTGCAAAGCGTCGCTGCCACAATTGATCGACTCGATGCGATCACGTGACTGGTTCGTACTGGATCTGGCCAGTTTGCAATCGATTGTGCAATTTGTCGGTGATTGCTACCCGGTAGAGGGCCTGGGCGCAACAAATGAGGACAACAACGCCGTGCCCGCGCATACCGTGTTGAGGTGGGCATTTTTATGTCTTGTTGTACGCATTTGCAGCCTATCCTCTTTATAGTGACATGATTGGGATTGGCGTTGGATGACATCTGCGATCACTACAGAGAATGTTCACCATTGTCATACAGTGGTAATTAGGTTAAGAGCATGTACAATATTCCCTGCGTGAAACGTTTCAGTGTAGGTACATACCTTGTAACTGCGCATTTTTCTCTGCAGGTTGCTGCGAACTGCCTGTCAACTGCAGAGACCACTGTCGGAGGCCGCTCGGGTGCAAATAGCTGACACGCACGCGAAACAGGTGGCTAATCGACATTTGAAATGGAATTTTTAGTTTATTCGGTCGAGTTATATTTATGATTAATCGTATCAGGCCGTCTATGCTAATGGTTATGTCAAATTGCTGTTGCGCGCGATTGAGTCAAACGGACAACAGTTAGCCGCCTATGTCAAATTGTATTCGCAAATGATTGCACAATTTGACGATTTGTTTGGCGAGATTGGTTGGTTTATGTAGCTTTCTCCTTTATTGTATTTTGATTGAGCTGGTCCCGGTTCTGAGTCCAAACGCCCTGTTTTGTTCCTGTTCCAGCTCCATCCGTATCCGCATGTGAAGTCACTCGATGTTTTCTGCAATTCTGGTGGGACATTGGCAACAAGGATCTCATCGGTTAGCTCTACTATATTTTGATAGCTCTGATTAGAACCAGAACGTATTCATTTTTAATATCCGCTTATAAACTTCGCAACGCATGTCTAAATCTGCTTTGACAGAAGTATGGGCCGTTTAGCTCACACTTGTAGGCACGCAGCTGATGTTACTGTTACAGAACCGGCACTGAAGGACTTCTGCAACTGGATCCTCGACCACCCTGACCGTATGGTGTTGCTGTTGTTGTTGCACGATGCTGCTGTGTCCCAAACACCGGCGGAATTGTTTGTCGGACTCAAAATCGTCGAAACCTGCATCACCGCGTATTTTCAGAGTGGAAGACGGCAGGTGATTACTTGTAACTTGTTTTTAATCGAATCTTGGTTGTACTATTGAGCTATTTGGTTAGATACTTGCGGCTCCTTTTCTAATTAGTAAGCGTTGGTTACTACTCATCAACGAGTCCTTTTTTCCGCTGGTTTCGTTCAGTTAATGTACGTACATTCACAACACTTTTGTGTTGATTTTGTCAAGCATGTTGCTTCGCTCCTGAAACGCATGCAGTCAGCCAGCATCTCAGCTGGTTGTGACGCAAGGTTGCAAGCGCTTTATGAATCAGGCAAGGCGGTCTCACTCAAAAAAAACCGCCTCCCAGAAATATGACCCGTTTACAAGTGGGGCATTAAGTTCATACATTTTCGTCATTTACCAATCCACCCACGCAGGTATCCTGGTTGGAATGTACCGAATACCTGCATCTGCCGTGTGGCTATGACCAACTGATGCGCATTGACAGCGAGATTGCCGGTCCGTACCTGCTGACGTTGCACGCGGCCGTGGCCAAAGCGGATGTGACTCAAATAGGCGTCGAACAACTGGTGAATTACAATGATAATCTGTTCAGATACGTGCAGGGATTGAAACCAAAGTGGGTGGTTTTTTAATGTTGGTTTCTAGTTAGGTGAACATGTTATATGGATCAATTTTTTTTTCGATCAATGGTTGGACGTTTTCATTGAAAAAGCCGGGTTCTGATTTGTTATTCTCTCTGACCCATGCCTGAAGTAACGTTTATGTTGTTGTCAGATTCGCACTACTTCAGATTTTCATTTCATTGGAAACTTTGGAAGCAGTTTCGATCGAAAACGTCCCACGAAGTGGATAAAGTGAAGAACAAACCTTCTCTTTTGTGAACTGGAAGTCCAAAAGATTAATTATTCCCCTGCCTTGTCACAGTATTGCTATGTCGGTCCGTTTTGTCAGTTTTTCGTGTTCGCGGCCTGACAACACACATAGAATGGCAGTCAGAATATTCAGCACCTCACTGAGGCTGACTGCTGCCCCCACCACAAATCACAGTCCAGCCGTACTTTACAGCGTTGTTAACGAAGAGGCCTCCCTTCTGCTGGTGTTGGGTGACGCACTGCGCGTGTTCACACAAATTCTGCGCGCGTGTCCCCGAGATGAAATGCGACGACGCACTGTGCTGGAGGCAATTAGTGCGTGTCTATTCCATTTTGTCGAGGTGAAACAACCCGGCTCGCTGCTAAATGTCATTGGTATTGGCAAGAAACCGCTGTTTTCGGCCAGGTTGGTTGTAATAGAATAACGATTGTTTATGGCGACATTTTGTCTGGGTTTCTTTTATGGAATTCTGTATTAAACAAAAATAAACACTTTGTGCCCTCTGTCAGTGACCAAGCGATTCTTAATTGATGTAGTATTTTGATTCACATTTTGCCGTCCATCTGATGTGACAACACACTTCGAGTAACTGGTTCCGACCGATTGGGTCACCATAAACAAGACAGACTGTGTCGCTATAAAGCGGGTAGACTGGACAGACAAAAACCATTTGAAATTTTCATAGGTTCCGAGTAATCTGCCACATGACACGTCTGTATCTGGTGCACCAATCAGTCAGTGGCACTGGGCCATCGTGTGTGGTGAGGCAAAGCGCAGATGCGCCCGTGTTGAATGCTAGGATACAGGTGCGTGCACTGGTTGAGCGTGCATTTTTGTTGCGTGCACTGGTTGCTTATTTGTTCGTTGGACTATATTATCTCAATTAATAATTTCCTACGTTATTTATTCGACATTATTTTTCTCCAGTGATGTGCTGCTGAGTTAAATCAATGTCAGACAAAAACCAGTCTCCTTTTTCTGACACAGTCGAAACATTGCTGGTTCGGTTACATTCATTTTCTTTGCTAATTTTCAGGCAGCCGAAGAAACACGCACACATAAACAGTTTGCGCCGTTCGCCGAGTCTATCGCCAAAACGTTGCCGTTTTTCAAGGATGTCAGTTTTCACGTTGAGCACGTCACCCAATTGTATGGTCAAATGGTCAGATCACTGTACATAGAACGGTATCTAGTGGCATTGCAGCACGAATAAGATGTCAGTGCATTCTATCCTTTTATGGTGACGCTCCATGGTCCAAATTCTCGAAAGCGCCACCTGCTACTGGAGCAACGGTGTATCTGTGGTATATAGCTAACGCTCTCCACCTCAATTCGTGAATTTCCTTTTATTCACAAAATGTGGGGTGCGTTGAGCAACGCTGCTGTTCGAGTGAGCACGCAACTGATCGATGTCAGCCAGTTAGAGATTGTCATCGTCGTGTATGGGGGCGCAACCACCCACAGTGGCGGGTGCGCTTTCGAGAATTTGGGCCCATGTAGTGAATACTTTTGAACGAGAGCTTGGTTTCCAATCTGCCGTTTCAATCATGGGCAGTAACCAGTCTCTGCTACTGGAGTGAACGTTGTAAATAGTAGCGCCAAGGATTGGTCTGATCTTGTCACTGTTCCGATGGTAGACTTTGTGTTGAAAAGTTATGTTACTGTTCGATTTTCCATCTTGCTGGTTGCTAAAATGTGATTCTCACTTTTGTGTGTGCTGCGTAAATGTGGATGAGTTTGGTTTGTGAACCAAATTCAGTAATATACATATGACACATGTTCAGCCGCAACACGCAACGCTTGCCTGATCGTGGTTCGAGCAAAGGCTTTACTTAACGTTTTATGATCAAATTTTATTCGGTCGATTATGTTAGCCTTTTGGATCGAATGTGGAATTCCTGTGTATAGTCTGACGGCTGTGTTGCTGTCGATTCTTGTTGTGCTTTTATGACTTGTCAATGTTTGAGATTCTGTGAAAGAAAATAGCCATAGACATAATCTATGCGATACAGTATTTGGAAATAAAATCTGTGAATATTAATCCGATTCAATAATTACTGTTGTTCGTTCGCTGGGTTGTATTTGATCCCACCGATCTGATCTCGGTATTTGGCTTTTCACAAATTGCGAACGAAAAACTGATGATAATAATGAAACTTTTCAGCCTCGTTGTTTGACAAAAGATGGCCGCTATTGAAATTGTAAGTTTGTATGTTTGTATATTTTGTGGATACCACAGCCACGACACAGATCGGTAAAAAAATTTTATCCGCGATTTGCAGGAGCCATATTTGTACAGTATTAAAGGGCTGGCGTTACTCGATAACAATGGCAATCGCATTTATGCCAAGGTACTTTTCAGTTTCTGAGACCATATTCGTTGTGCGATTTCTGCACGGCTTGTCAAATATTGCAGTATTTCAACAAACCGTTTGCATCGGCCAAAGAAGAGAAACAATTTGAAAAGTCGCTGTTCCAACGAACATTTCGCTGTGCACATGGTTGGCTCTAATTTCATGGTAGTCTGACTATCAGGTTGATTGCCTTGCGTGTTCAGGCGAAATCATTCTCCATGAGGGTCTAATATGTACGTACCGAACCAACGTGGATGTGTACTTCTATGTGATGGGTGATACGGATCAGAATGAGGTGCGTTCGGACAAATTGTTGCTATGAACCAAATTCGCAATTTTTGTATTTTGCAGATCGCACTAAACAACGTTCTCAATTGTATGCACGAGGCGGTGGCGATAATTCTAAAGCGAAATGTGGAGAAACGTCACGTGATCGATAATATGGACGTCATTGTGCTGGCCATGGATGAATTATGTGATCAGGGGTAACCATATTCAGTATTTCGTGATTTTGTCCTATTTTTGTCTCGAAAATTGTGCTAAGGCAAGCCATCGAAAATATTCTTGCAGAATTATTCTGGAGACGGACGCTAATCGGGTGGTTGAACGTGTGATGTTGCGAAACGAACAGGACTATTCGATCGGCGAACAATCTGTTGGAGAGATCGGATATCAGGTGAACACAGTTTCTCGGTTTTTGATAATCTGGTTTTGATAAGCATCTAAAATTTAAAAAAAACAATGAAAGTTATTCTACAATTTACGGTCTTCAGGTCTTCAAAAGTGCCAAAGAACAAGTGCAGTGGGCTTTACTCAAATAGTCAATGGACTGAGTTCGTTTTTTGTCTTGATCAATCAGAATTTTAATTTATTTCTTATCATTGAATTTCTGTTTTATCCTCATTACGTATGAATTGTTATTGTATTTAGCTACTATTAACCTTGCCATTTGACAATATCAACAGCATTTTGTTCTTCCCACCCATCAATCAAGCCAGCCTGGTGCTGTGATCTATGTAGTCCTTTTTAATCAGGGTCTGGTGTATTTCTTTCGTTTCGAGCTTGGAATTTATTTCACTTATTGATGATGTTTGGTGCCTTCGTATTATTCACCGATGTGCATACCATTTATGTGCTGTTGATCTTTTTGTATTTCGAATAAAAACTCCAAATGAAAGAAGAATATTTTTGGAAATATTTTCGTATGTATATTTGTCGTTGACTTGTCTGTTTTCCCTTCTGTGGCAGTGGCTTCGTCATGCGCTGCTTTCCTAATTTTAATTTTCTCTTCCTGCTTTTGTTCGACAAAAAACATCTGAACGTTTTTCTGTCATAAAAATTTGCAGATTTTCTCCATGGAGGTGCTGCGATCTCATTTCGACCGCGTCACACGTCTTGACCTGTTGCTGACCAATTGGTCGTTGCCAACGGCACACAGCGAAGCACTCAAACAATACGTGTTGTGTTGCACGCACGCACAATGGACGCAGATTGAGATGTTTGGCAAATCAGCGGGTTGGTCACCTTTTTATTGGTTTATTCCATGTCAGCATTTTGTCGGTCCAGTTTTTTAGGCAATTTGCGTTTGAAAATTTAGGCGGATATGATATCAAACGTGACGATCCTGCGTGTTTCACTCAACGTCTTGATTTTGTATCTTTCAAGCGTCACTGCTTCGTATGTGTGTGTTGATGGTGTTTTCAGACAATTGCGCCGTCAGTACGATCTCAAAGGCCAGTTACGATGACTTAATTCACTCACTCGCTGATCGGGTCACTCGCGCGGGACATGTGTTCGATATTAGGGTAGGCTGAGAAATTGTCGCGTGATAAAAGTGTTTCCCCAAAAAGATAGTGATCTTCACACAGGTCTTCACGCACCACAAATGTTTCCGTGCGATTTATCAACTTCCGATCGGCGGTGCACTTGTTGAGCTGATTCTGCAGCGTTGCGCACTGTTCATGCGACAGAATAACGCCTGGCTGCAGATTGCTGGACAACGGTTCAGTGTAGCGATGACGAACAACGTTGGCGGCACACAAGCAGGTTAAATGAAGGCTGGTTTGATTTACGGTGAAGTGCGCGGCTAATATGTAGTCTGCCCTCTTCATGGTTACCGTATCCTTTACAGTGAAGCTCTATATTTAAACGATATGTTAGTCCCCAATCAATGTTTAACCTAATTAACACTCCACCGTGCTTAGCAGGGCGTGGGGGGGGGGGGGGGGGCTTTTTTTCTTCACCCTTTCCCCCCTTTTTTTTCTTTTTCTTCCTTTTCCCCTTTTTTATTTTTTTTTTTGGGCGTTAGTCATACCCAATTGCGTGCGTTGCTTTTGCTATCACCAGCTCAATCGTTTAACGAATTTGCTTTTCTCACTGAAGGTTTATCTTCACAAATTTATCAAACTTGCTTTTTGCTTTATATTATCTGCTTTTGTTCACAGTTCTTATCGCATTTTGTAGGAACGGAGTGAAACTGTTTTTTATGTTTCGTGTTTTATGGATACCGTGACGTTAATAAAAATGTCCGCTTGTGCTTCGTGGTTTATATAGTCTGACAACTCAGCATTGGCCTGCGAAGTGACGTAAAAATGGCAACGCCACGTTACCAACAAGGAAACTTTCGCTGTAATCGGAATGGAAGCCAAGGATCATCTAGAGGTTCCTTCACCGAGGCTGATTTTGCAAATGCAACACCGTCAACTTACGAGAAATATACGATTGGAGTGGCTCACATCTGTGATCCCGAGGTTGGTTACTACCATTCGTTGTTGGGAGTGGATGTCACTTACAAGGCACCAAGCATGACTGGCGGCTTGGTGGCGCGGTAACCGAGAACATTTTTGTTCTGTGGTAAGATCTGTTCTCGAAGGTTAGTTTCAGGCTAATCGTGCTATGCTGACCAATTTGGTCAAAAAGTAACAGCTATGTGTTCTATGTCAGTTTCCACCACTTTCACGGGAATTTTAGGTGACACGTCACAGCATGCTAACTGCAGAACAGTTGCGCATGTATTCCATATCTCCGCCGGATGTTCACAACATTTGGAGTTTCATACACGATTGGTGGGAGGGCGATGTGTTCTCTCTGAAGAACGGTTTGTCTTTTCACTGAATGTGCATGCAGTGATGCTAACATGACGTTAATGCTAATGTCTTGTTCAGTTGATCTGGAGGAGGTTCGCTATGTGTCCGTGGCCACATTCGAGTCGGTCTTTCCAAAGCCTGCCGAATTCAGAAAAATGAGCACATCAAGCGGCTACGAAAAAATACCGGATCGGCAACCAATTCCTCGGCATACCAAGTTCCTACTGTGTGGTTTGTGCTGGATAGTTGCAATTGTTTTCATCATCGGAATTATTGTCGCTGTCGTGATTTTAACCGGAGTAACCACCGACGGTCAGCCGCCCGAAGTGGACTTCAGTTAGTTCCACGTGCTTACTGCAATCTGAATAAACATCTTTCAATGCAAGAAAGCATCTTTCGTGCTTAGGCGAACACGGTGTGGTCTTTTTGCCAAGCAGCTTTGTCGGCCAAATGATGGATTTGGAGACCGGAAACAAAAGTTTTGTTGAGGATAACTTTGGTTTGTCTGGCATTCTTGTGTCGTTGTGTTTGCGCAGCAGTTGCCTTTCTGCGATTCAATTTCCTGTTTTCAGGTTTTCCTCCGTAAAGGCAGTCTACCGGAGGTTGTCACTCAGCCCCCGAATACCGTAACCCACCGCAAGCGAGATCGTTGCGAGACCCTTGCTGATCGCTGCTTATCGACACGTGTATTAGCGGCAGCAAGCTGGAAATTGTCATCGTGCGCGTCGATCACCAAAACTTCGAAATGTTGGTTGGTGTTGGCGCTAACACGCAAAACATAGATAAAAAACAAAATGGTCTCGACACGATCCTTGCAGATCAAAATTACGGTGGGTTACGGTATTCGGGGGCTGAGTGACAACCTCCGGTAGACTGCCTTTACTTTATTCGCGATGTAGCTGATGTGTCTTGCAACTGCAAATTCTACAGCACGGGCGGCCGAAATCTGTCAATCACCGTATTTTCCGATGCTGTTGTGTCACTGGTGAGCATGTACGACCCACTGACCGGAGAATCGGAAGAAGCATTCATGGAGCTCGCAGTGCCGCGCCGCAGTCACACTGTGCTTTGTATCGAAGAATTGAACGCCTTGGTGCTTTGTGGCGGTGTGACCCATAAGTTCGCCATGACGGACACGTGCGAAATATGTTATCTATCAAAGGTGTAATTAGATTTCTGCTAACAGTAGTTCGATTTCGGAATATTTTTCGCTTCAGGCTATAAATGCAGCATCTCCGCCCCTCTGTGAGCTCCTTCCGACACCTTTGCCATTCCCACTTACCAGTCACTCCTGGGCCTTGTTTGATGACGGCACTGTGGTAATTTTCGGTGGCATGAGCAAGATCAATTCAACTGGGCCACAGAATGAAACTTGGATTTTACGCAACGACGACTTGATTAATAACAGCAGTTGGGTGGTTGTCGACCGACGTTTTTCGATTGAGCGCTCCCGTCCAGGGGTTGATGTCATGAGTGATACCGAGGCTCTGATATGTGGCGGGAACATTGATCACACACAATCCTGTGTTTCATTTAGCATAGGTGACAACACCCTTCGACCTCGTTCTCCGCTTATTTTCGAACGAGATCACGTTGAGTTGCGACGAATTCAGAATCGTGAGCGATCCTTGACCCGTATTGCCGCATTTGGTGCTGCCTACGATCCTGGGAATGACACCGCAATTGAATTGTACAATGCTGAGAAGGACATGTGGACACTGAGTGATAATCGGCTCTGTTGGCCTGAGGACAAACCAACGCATCGTACTGCTGTCATTAGACCTGCAGAGTGCGGCAGAATTCTGATCATTGGATATCAAAATGAGTGCTTGTAGGTCTACCAAAAGCTGTCATGGCTAAATTAGCACGTGTGTGAAATTTACCTGATTTAAAATAGCTGTGATATGTGACCTTGTCTTGACTCAGAAAAAGAAAGTAAAAAATGTCATGCTTGCGCTTTGGTATGGTAAATTTCCAAGTTCGCTGCCGCATAATAAATACGCCCCGTAGTTAATGTCACGTTCTGAACCCGAACGCTAACCACGCGCAGTTCTGAAACATTGCGCATAGCTGCCAGGCTGGCGGGTAAGCCTCACGCGCGTCTGCTGCCCGAATGTTTCAAAAGTTGAATTTCCGGTTTAGAACGTGACATTAACTATGGGGCGTATTTCACTGTGTGGCAGCGAATTTGGAAATTTACCATAACAGATAACAAATTTAAATGCTTGGATCTGTTGTCCGGTCATTGTAAAGACTCACTCGTTAACTGCAACTTCTATCGGAAAATTGTTCAACTTACACCAGGCTGTACCGATGGCAAACATTGTGGAAAACGAAAGATAACAAGTGAAAACGCACAACGAGACAGTGAGCGTGCACCATTCACGAAAAGCAAACGTCGTACCAGAAAGAAGTGCAAGCGAAAACGCCACGACGTTGTGCACCTTGATGTCAATTGTTGCAAGGTCATTTGTGTGTTGCTTGGTTAAATAACTTAGGCCTGAAGTTCAAACCGAATGTTTTTTCAGTCTCTGATCAAGCACCTGTCATTCAAGCCCGCAACCAACGCTCTTTTGTTGAGCAGCAGTCTGTGCTACGCCGATGACAGTCGATGTCAATGGCCGAGTGTAAGTGCATTGGGCACTGGTGGCACTTGTGGCACACGAACGTGGCGATTGGCCAGAAAGAGGATGATGGCTGGATTGCCGCTCACAGGTTGGTCGATTGGTTGCGTCATGGGTAATCACACACTGTATCCTCTTCTATAGTTGCGATGCGATTCTCTTGACACAGAATCCCTCCACACGGTGACCGAACATTTCGTCCGTACTTTATCTCATTTACAATCCCATACAGTAAATATTTTTTAATAACGGGGAGCGCATGTACATTCCAAAATCCTTTGTGAACAAAAATTGGTCGAGCAATGCCCCGGTTAGGCGGAGGACCTGGGTTCGAGCCGCAGTCGAAGAAAGCCATTTTTGTTCAGAAAGGATTTTGGAATGTACATGCGCTCACCGTTATTATTCAACATCGTCTGCTGTCAACAGGCAAAACTCAGCCATTAAATATTTTTTATTGTGACCGGAGATGCCATTTCCCGATCGTGCTGCAGCCTTTAAGAACCCATCCAAGCAAACCCATCCATTTGCACCAGATTCCCAGCAGAAGGCATTGGACGTGCCTAAATCCCGCGCACCGCAAGGCTCAGGTGATCAACTGCTGAAGGTCGAGCGTGAGATTTTTGGTTTGCGATTCTGTGGTGTGTTGCCCGTCGATCATGCTTTGAGAGCCGAAATTCGGTCTCAGGTATTTAGGCTGTGGTTTTTTCTGCCTTGATGCACCTTCAAAATTTTATTTGCACCTGACACCTTGGGAGTCCAGGTGCAATGTGCACTTAGATTTTCGTCATTTTACATGTAAATTTGTCAACATGCACCCGTAAATTTGTCATTTACAATTCGGACATCTACCCTAGGCGCAATATGCACGGAATTTTGAAAAAAACACGCTGATTTGGGCATCCCTCCTTTTTCTGTTCTGTTCTCATCTTGTGAAGTCTGTACCAGATTTTGACACTCACCACACTGACGATGTCCTGGTGTGCCGCCCATCTGTGAGAACCACCAGTATATGTATAAATCTCGGTGCCGCTGTGCGATTTACAGGATGACTTCCTTATTTCCAGATTCAAAGTATTCTCAAACATCGGCGTCGAATCCACCTTCCATCCTATCTGTCACGATTCCTACCTTCCGACGGTCTCAAATCGCGGCGTATCCCGTCACTGACCCGTCTTCATGTGCCCGCTAGTCAGGCTCCCCACGTGGTGTGCACAATTCTGATGCGGTTGTTGTTACCTGATTCGTCAAGGTTGATTGGTGCTCAGAATTTGCGTGCCTTGTTGGACAGAATCGAACGATTCTTGTGTGCGACACGCAAACGTGATTCAATGCAGATGGCGCATTTTGTGGGTGAATTGTGGATTAAAGAAGTTAGTTTGTCCGTCAAAGTCGAACGTGGAACATTTCCGTAGTTGCCGATGATCGTTATTTGAATCAATTGAAACTTTTTTCTTTCAACAGAAACCTGCTCTGCACCAGTGGTGAACAAGTATTTCGCCATCCAGTATTCACCCAGAGAGTGACCTTGATTTTGAGATTTTATGGCCGGTTGAGTTTTTTTAGAGCAACTGGCTGCAACGTATCACAGTTCCTGACACGGCGCATCTATGCGGCACTTTGAGACGGCTGATGTTTCACAGATTAGTAGTGTGGATCGTGCGTCTGGCCCTGGCCAGTAAGTTGGGGCGGTCTTATCACAGTGTCTCTAATATTTTCGACGCTCTAGTGCTCGTCCAAACCAAGATGTAGTTATACTCGTTCGTCGTGGGCATAGAACGAACGCGATGAATAAATTTGCATTGCATGGGCTGCTAACCGTGTTATCGAAAGATTTGCACGTGCATTTGTTTACCTTGCCTTGTAGTTACACTTTGATTAATACATACCTAAATCTATTCATCCCACTCAGTGTGCTCAAACATAGAATTTGTTCTTCGTGCCTCTGGTACTCGCGACAAAATAGTGTAACTCCACCCGCAACTACTGGCCAAAAAATTTACTGGGCCACTAATTTTGCCCAGCCTAAAATTATATTAAAAGGCGTGGAGGGGAACGTATTTTACGCTTGTCCAAATTAGTGGCATTGCTAAATTTCTTAACATCCTTTATTCAAAGAAGTCACGTGACCAAGGCAGGACCGGTCCGATCTGATCACTAAGCTTGATGTCGCTGTAGGTGAAGGCTAATTAAATTTATAAATGTTCTAAATTCTGCGTGTTTTGCGGGCAGAAACAACCGGTGTGCATTGAAACAGACAACGAAAACGCCTTTAAATATGGATGAATCGAATCCAAACATTTTTTCGTACGACATCACTGTGTCGTTGAATATCTCGCGTCTTTGAAACAATTGGAGTTTTTGAAGTGGTCCATTCCGTTGATATGCTGAATCGTTGTGTTGTGTTCATTTTCAGTGCTGCGTGCGTGTTTCTACATTACCGAATCGCAACACGATCGACAAACGCTGCGCTTCTATCCGCAACCAGTCTGGCGCGCCGTGAAACATCAGGCGAACAAACAGTTCGCACAACGATGTCGATTGAAGCATATCAGGGCTGCGCAGGTAGTTTATTTCGGTAGTTGGGCTCAGTTACGCAACAAGGTAGGCCTACCGGGAAGTGGCACGGGCGCTCACAGTATTTGAGATCACATGCCCATTCATTCGCACTGACGATGTCGTGGTGCCCTACTTGTCTGTGAAAACAGAACGAAACAGGCAAAACTAACTGCTGCGTTGCAACAGCGATCGTTGCGCATGGTCGTTCTGTTGTCACTGCCGGGCGGTGGACCAAGCCATCGTCAGTGTGTCAGCAACAGACCTACCGTATCCCAGGTGCACCACCTATCCCATACTAACCGTCTGCACGGTGTGTTCACTGTTCGCTACATTCCCAAGACCGATGGTCACGTGCGACCCATAGTCACCACACGACCAGTGCGTGCAAAGTTGTGCTCCAGTCTCACACAGTGCAATTCCAGGCTGCAGGTTCGCAAGTTGTGCTGGTTGTTTTCTTTACAAACGTTAAAAATGTTGAAAATGTGTTGATTGGCATCAGACCTGTACAACCACCCTCGGCACCCTCGGCCCGGCCGAGGGTCATTTTGGATTTGCCGAGGGTAAATTCCGGCACCCTCGGCAAAAATTACCAGACCCCCCTCAAAATCCAAACCAGTACCTCTTCCAAAAAGCATTTTAAACGTGTATTTTAGCCTTTTTATACTTCAGGTCGGCGCGCTTCGCGCGCATTTTCTGTCACTCATGACTTGTTAGGCCTTTTTTAATGTTGAAGTGCCATGTTGTATGCAAAGTATACATATGTGGCTGGCATACAGTAGTATAGGTAGGTATCATGTATATGCATAGGTATTGTATCTTTGTTGTTGATTAATGACTGCGAAGCTTGTTGATGGGTTGGGTGGCACCAGTTATACTATGCCCTAAAGTGGGCTTGAACGATGCACGTAAAACGAACAACATAGTAGTTCCAAAGTAAGCACAATAATTTGCACAAGCTAACGTTCACACAGACAATTGAAATGACAATGACGATGCATTTGAATTGTTCTATGGAGAGGAACTTGAACATCATGCAGAAGAGAACATTGATGACGAAGCCCAGCGGCGCTTCGCTAACACGTTCCGAAACTTCAACATTTCAATCTAACGAAAGTTATGCTTGTCACGTTTCCCGTTTTTTGTGGCTTGCGCATTGAATGACATCATAACCTATACCTGCACATTGTAACTGTACGTAATTGCATTGTCTCCGGTCTTCTTAGCTCACCAGAAGTGTTTTAAAGTTTCTTGATTCGTGGCATTACTTAACTAATTTGAACATTTCGGTCAACTTTTTAGGTATGTATTATACTTCCAGATTTTGTACGTAAACTTGATTATTCTGTTTTTAAATGTTGTTTTGCGCCGTAAATGCTTGTGCTTGTTAAAGAAACCTGCCAAAACGTATTTATGAGTCTGAGAATACATGGCTAATGGCTCTATGAGCTCTGTAACACTGAAATAAGCTCTACTGACTTCATTCATA
Source organism: Rhynchonema sp. JSB1_4 (assembly GCA_030248065.1). Taxonomy (NCBI): domain Eukaryota; kingdom Metazoa; phylum Nematoda; class Chromadorea; order Monhysterida; family Xyalidae; genus Rhynchonema; species Rhynchonema sp. JSB1_4. The sequence goes on from JASAMV010004796.1 coordinate 144,926, forward strand.
AAAATTACCAGACCCCCCCCTGATTTTGCTTCCGAGGTTACCAGACCCCCCCCCAATTTTTCGATCTGAAGCCATTACCGGCCGAGGGTAAAAAATTCCTCCCGTACAGGTCTGATTGGCATTTTTGTGTGTGATCTTTTTCACGATGAATGTATTCTTTCAAATTGCGAGAGCGATCCTGGGCCTGGTTGTCAATGACTGCAAGAGACGAGGCACGGCGGTGCTTGGTATTCACTGGGTGAGTTGGATATGTGAAATTTTAAATATTTGTATGTCTCCAATTTGGTATTTGTTTATCTTCAAATCAAATTACCAGGCGGCCTCAAAATGGCGTGATTTCGTGCGACATAACGACAGTGCCGAGCCGATTACAATTGCATCAGCGGATCTGCACAAATGTTTCGACTACATCGATCACAAACAGTTGCTGGATGTTGTCTGGCGTGTGTTGCTAGAATGCAGTGCGAAAAGTCAGGGATCGTTTCAGGTGGAATTGACAATTTAAAAAAATTAAAATCGTCGTCTGACTTTGTTTTTCCATTTCAGATCACCAAAGTTTGGCGTTACGCGATGAATAACATATCGAGGGAACCAATGAGGAAACAACGAATACTGGCCACGTTGGTGCCCATTGTTACGTTTTGTTTTGTATTGGCTAATGGCTTCCCCGCATTTTTCAGCCTTTCCCATACTTCCCCCATCGTTGATCGTGCCCTGAATCGCAGTGTTGTCGTGCCCATTGCTCAACAGTCCGATGTCAGTAGTACGACGACGGTCACAGCGTCGCAAGTGTTTGTACAAGTTCGCAACCTGATTCAGGGCCATGTGCTGCATTTGAATGGCAAATATTGGGTGCAGCAGAGGGGCATTGCGCAGGGATCGGTCAGTGTTAGAATTATCATGTAGGCCCTACATAATCAGTTTTCGTTTCGTCATATGACTGTCGGTGTCAATGATTTGATAATGCCAGTAATTTCGACAGTTTAGAAAGAACTTTATAAAATGAGTGATATCAGCCACTGTGTTTCGAAATATTCTTGATACAGAAAGTCACGTGGCCGAAGCAGGACCGAAAAAGTCTCTGTACCTTGCCATTTTTATCCAGATTTTATCCGTCCACTTGTGCAATCTCTACCTGGCCACACTGGAGCGTCGCGCGTTCGCCGATTTTCTCCATCCCTCACATGGTTAGCGCTGCGTTAAAAGTATACCTAAACAATGAAACATCACCTTTGCTCACAGGTTGTGTCATAATGCGTCATGTGGACGACTTTGTGTTGGTCGGTCGCCAGGCTGATCACGTGATCGAATGCATACAACGGTTGACTGGTGGTCGCTATTGTATGAAGACTGTGAAACATCACCTGGTCGAGCAACGGGTCTGTTTGTGTCCAGATGGGCGGCCGCTTTGGTCTGTGTGCACTTTGTCCCGCCAAGCTCGGAACTTGCAACGCAAGAAATCGTTTCGGACCAAAACACTCATCGGCTGCCATCCAATCCATGCTGCAGTGATTACGCCATTCTGCGCCCATTTTCCAGCCGAATCAAGATATTCTATCGATAAACTGGTGTGGTTTACACTTGAACGCACGTGGCTGTGAGCCCGATCGCCAACGCTGGCTGAGTGATTCGGTGCCTATTCGATTGACTGATGCTTCAAACTCCGATATATTGAACCGTCAAGTTTGCCGATCGATCGCCAACGTGATCAATGCGAGAGTACAGACGACCAGATCGTGTGGCTTGGAAAAGCACCAAGTGCGGCAATATTTTTAGTTATTCTTTGTGTAAATCTGGCAAACGCCGTTTGGGATTCAGTCTTCGTTTTTTTTCGTGACAATCGGTATCCGGCATGTTTTGGTCACATTTTACGTCGTGTTCAAAGTTCAGATATGAGAGCAACCGTCCACCGGCAGTTAAACTTGTCGGTGTAGTCTGTCAACATATGGAACGTTACTATAAAGACTGTATCATCGGATTGTTGTTTCAGAAGCCGGTATGGCGTGCACGGCTGTGGTCCAACGCTCGGTCGCTGATCGATATGGTGCAAACACGAATGCACAAACTAGATCTGAGTTTGAAGCCAGAATATTTGCTGAAATTGAGACAGAAATTGGTTGTGACGATTGCTGCTGTTTGATCTCATGCTGATGTGTGTTATCACTTAGGTTGCATAACATACAATGGTTAAAATTAATTTTTCGTCGACTGTTTCCCGTTGGTTGTTGATCTTGAACATCAATCGCTCGCCTTTCTATCGTTCCTCCACCGCCAATTAGCAGAGAAATTTTCCAATTTTTTCGATATTTCGAATTTCGGATTTTCGAATTCCGCTTTCGGCTTGTCTGTCTTCGTTTTTGAAAAGCGTGCTTTTTTATTGCAGGAATAAAATACAAATCATAAATTGACAAAATGACGGCATCGGCCAAGTATATGAGCCTGAATCGGGCGCAAGTTTCCTACGATTATCTGCACACAAACAGGTTGGGCTCGGTTTTTTTTTGGGTTTCCACATTTTTTGCGTGAGTGAGACGCACAGTGCGAACGTGATGCGTTGCATTTAGTGGTCTCAAAACTTCTGTTTCAGTACAACCCATGAGTTTCCATTTGGAGCGCTCGTCGAGCTCGTGGACAATTCGCGCGATGCTGGGGCACACAACATGCGCATTTATTCAAGTTGGTTCACTTCATCATTTTTTATCGGCAATTGTGGATTGTGTCCCATTTTGTCGGGAATGAACGTCCGCAGTCCGAGTTTCTATTCTTTTTAGGGTCCTTTAGCAGGATATGGGGCTTATATTTACGTACGGGGATTTCTGCCTGCCCTGAGAAAAAACCGTCTTTTCTGCTAAAAACTGCCGAAAAGTAGGTGCTGCGCCCTCAATTCCTTAGATAAATTCCTCGGAAAACAGTTTTTTTTCAAAAACGTAAATTTCCCAGAGTTCCCCCCATTAATTGAACCCCAACCCCACCTAAATGGCTCGAAATCAAAAATAGAACCCCCCATTAATTGACCCCCATAAATAGAACCCTAACCTTCACCGTACCACAGATTACCTAGTGGTATGGTAAGGCCAGTGGTGTAGCTACCCAAGCGGGGCGGCAACCTACTGTACCACCCAAAATGCGGGGCGGCAACCTACCTACCTACTGTACCAGCCGAGCTAGGGGGGTCGTCCCACTTGGGGGGGGGTCATCTGGAAACCGAAATTTTTTATGTCTAAATACTGAAGAAAATGTGGCCTAAAACACTAATTTCGCGCGCAGCGCGCGATTTTTCGCCTATTTGCAGACAAATATGCTAATTTTATGCAATTTTAAGCCAAAAATGAATGTTTTGGGTGAAAAGTTACGTGGGGCGGCGGCGGCAACCTACCTACTGTACCAGGGAGGGGCGGCAACCTACCTACTGTACCAGGTGAGGGGCGGCAACCTACCTACTGTACCTAGGGGGACCCCCACTCCCCCCCCCCCCAGCTACACCATTGGGTAAGGCTGTGTTGTTGTGTCAAACGTTGTTTAAGCTTGCGTACACAACAAAATACAGCTTTTTAAGCATAATTGCCGCTGTTAAAGTTAGAAAATACCGAAAACAAGCCATTTTTAGGGGCATTATTAACAATGATTTTTTTCGTCGGGGGGCCAAATGAAGAATATAACCCCCCAATAATTGACCCCCCATAATGACCCCAGTGAAAAAAATATATCCCCCGGGTTCTATTTCCGACAATACGGTAATCGGGCCTGGTTACCTCGGCTAGGCGACGAGGTACTGGGGTCGTCCCGGCCCGACCAGGGTAGTTCCCGGTCCGGCGCGGCAGTTAGTGTGCTGTGCCGTGTGCCTACCGATTTTTTCGAAGCGGCGGTTAGTGTACCTCGCTGGGGAAGGGAGAAGACCCAAATTCAGGAAAAAGTCATTTTTTTGAGGAAGAAAATTTGACCGATTGTTGTCCCTTCTGGGGAAAAATTCCACATAATAAGGGTATGCAGGCTGCAATTTTTTACGAACAATGTGAAAGATTGCGTCAATAAACATGAGCTTAATTGATTGCAGCGGACGTGAAAGACAACAGGGCCGGGAAAATGTTGTGTTTTCTCGATGACGGCGAAGGCATGGACCCATGTGAGTTGTTACGCGATTTTTTGTGCAATTCATTATCTGTCCATGGCATTGTTATTTTGATAATCACCTGTCAGATCCAAATGATTGGCCTCACAGCAAACAATCATTAAACATGTTTTCAGTCGAGGCGCAGAGCGTCATGACGCTGGGTTTCTCGGCCAAGAAGTTCGATCCGTCTATGATTGGCCAGTATGGAAACGGTCTCAAATCGTGAGTCTCGCCAATTTTTGTTTCTTTTTCTCGATTGTGTCGATTTCATTTAGTATATGTTTTAATTTGATAATTTTGTTCTTTATGTTATTCAATGTTATTCAGAGGCGTCATGCGAATCGGTCATGATTTCATACTGTTCACCAAGAAGAACAATTTGGCGACGTGCGTGTTTCTATCGCGAACCTTCCACGACACCGAACATCTGACAGAGGCTGGTTGTTGATGTCCACTTTTTGACAGTGATGTGGTTGGGGGTATGTTGATTTTGGTGCCAAAATGGACAAATTCGCTCAAATTTGCTCACACACGCACAAAAACGCATTTTACGGCTTATTTTGGCACAATCTCGACCAATTTTTATACCCCTGTTTTTGACTTCTGGACCAATACCCCCCAAGTCGGGGTACCCGGATAGCTGGCTAGCTTTCTTGCACCGGACCCCTCCAGCTAGCTAGCTTTCTTACTCGGACCAACTACATCACTGCTTTTTGATCGTTCCGTTTTTACGCAATGGCATTCCTGTTGGTGTTGACACACCAATGAATTACACATGTAGTTACGAAGCGGCGAATCAAATCCTTTAGTTGCGCGTAATCTTGGTTAGTGAAGAAATACCAAGCACAAACTTAGTTGATCAGCATTTGTAGGTGGTCGTTCCTGTTCCGTCATTCACCGAAGCCGGCAAACCGAAAGTGGATGGCGAGGACGAAAAACGAAAAGTTATTGTTTTACTTTTTATTCTGTTTTTTTCGTTTGGAAATAATTATTGCTCAGCATTTTTATTCTCATCTTCAGCACGAAATAGAAATGGATCTGATCTACAAATACTCGCCATTCAAGACCGAGCAAGCGATTTTCGATCAGTTCAAAAAGATAGATCAGAATGGTGCGTTTGATTAATATTTGAAAATTGCGCTTTTCATCTTTTGTCAATTTTTTAACTATTTTCCAGGCACATTAGTGTGCATTTTCAATCTGCGTCTGCGTGACAACGGTGAATCAGAGTTGAATTTTGAGACCGACGGTGACGTCACCATCAACGATCCTGATAATCAACATCAAGAGTGGGATTTTTGTCATAACTCTTTTTCTTGTTGCAAAAAAAGAAAAAATAAGATAAAATCAAGAGATTTTTTCAGCAACGAAGTGCCCGAACATCGTTCATTGCGTGCCTACCTGTCGATTGTGTACAAGGAGCCGCTCATGAAAATCTACATCAATGATATCAAAGTTTGTACTGATCTTGTCCGTTTTTTGCGCTCTTACTTTCAATCTGCGGGTAAGATACTTTCATATTCTTCTCACTATTCAAGGTTCGGACTCGACGCATTCTCAGTGCGCTCTACAAACCGCGACAGTACAAATTCGAGGCGAAAAATTTCAAAGTCAGAGCCGAAAAGGACATCGAATGCCGAAAAGCGGATCTGTCACAAGGTCAGAATCTAGAGTCGGAACAGGACAGAAGTTTGCAATTTACAAATTACAGCATACTATCACATTCATCAGTGGGATCACAGCTAGGGTAAGAGCGAGGATCTCGTGTCGGGTACAAAAATGGTCTATGTCGGGTGTCTGGTGCCTCCAGATGTTGGGTATTGGATTTTGTGGGACCCAACACCCGAGGCTTGCTGTTCAAAACAATGGAATCTTGCCGAGGGAAAAATTCTGAGCGAAATTTTTTCTTCGGACCTTATGTTCCGCTGAAGAACTTCTCGTGTCCATTATATTCAAGCCCCTTGGAACCCCCTGTTTGATTTTCGGGTTACGTGGCCGCCTGGTGCAGTCGCACTGACGACGACCTGGTTGGTGCACCGCCCGTCTGCGTGAGCACGTTGAAACGGGCAATCAAAACGCCTCACAATTCGTAATAAATTTGCAGCCAAAACGCGACTCGGCCAGGCACAAGACAAACTCGGTGCTTGGGAACGATCGGGCAAGAACAGTCTGACGTCGGTGTCGGCTCGCGCTGAGGACAGAATGTTGCACAACAGCGTGACACAATGCAAGAAGACGGTGGAGGATTGTGAGAAACGACTGAAAGAGAGTGTCAAGTGAGTTTTGGGGGTATTTTGCTTTATTTTTCGTTTTTGTAGATCTGAGACTAAAAATCTTTCCACGTTGGCATAGTCCGATGCTCTCTGCTGAAAACTATTTACAGCCTTGTGAATTTATTACCAAAGTTGGTGAGCGAATGAATTTTACGCTTGTTGAAATCTGGGATAAGAAAAGTGGGAGATGTTTGAAAAAGTCTGGATGTGATTATGGTGTCTTTTTTTGTAAATAGAAACAGAATGAAGTTACAAGGTTGCCGATCGCCAAGTTCGACACTGTTGATTCTCCATGTTTGTTAAAATCATTATGGGATCACATTTTCATTTCATTTACTTTCTCAGATCCAAGAATTCGCCCAAGCCCCTTGTGTTCACGTTCGGTCTCAACCTCGAGCGTCGCACACATTGTGGTGCCATGATCTACAACAACGGTCGGTTGATCAAAATGTATGAGAAGGTCGGACCGCAGAAGGAGGGTGGAGTGTGAGTCCTCGTTTCATTTGCTGTAATTTTGGCACGGCTCATGTCGCTAGAATTTTGTCTGCTCGGTCGATAAGTGGGCGTGACACCAGGTTGACAGCGTATCAGTACACCCTGATCTGTCATCCGCAGTCGCTCGTGAAATGTTCCGCATTCTAGGTAAAGGTAAATGAACTGAAAACAAGTCCCATGTAAAGGCAAGCTACGCCAACACGAGCCCGATTTCGCAGCTGGCAGAATAGTGAAACATTCATACATGGCTGCTCATTTGGGAAATGTTACACGTTGAAGAATACACGTTACGCAAGTGGAGCATGATGATTTTCTATTTCTATTCGTTTTGAATACACGCCACCTTCGAAATCGGGCTCGTGTTGGTGTAGTTTGCCTTTACGCTGTAGCAAAAAATGTAAGCAAGAATTATTCAGGAAATGTTTGGGTGTGATGGCCGTTGTGGACGTACCGTATGTGGTGCTCGAACCGACGCATAATAAACAAGGATTCACTGATGACAGAGAATATCAGGTGCGATTTTAATCGGTTGACCACTGAATAATCTTTATTTCGCTCATACTTTTAAGGTTTTGTATATTCTTTTATATGTAACTTCTTTTTTATATTCTGTCTTACGTTGTTTTTTTGTTTGTGTTTTATCTTTTGATTGTTTCATATAATTACTCGGAAAGCAAATTTTCCAGGCGCTGCTGCGGTCCATCGGTGAACACATGGAACAGTATTGGCGGGACATTGATCTGGCTCGGGAATTTGGAAATGTGCCGAAATTCTGGATGGATTTCGGGTTGGTATTACTAAAATTCTGATAATTTAGGTTATATATAACATTTGCTGCTATATTTTTTGTGATTGTTTCAGCTATTCATCCAATTTCCAACAACCGCCGTCCGACGAACAGAACTTCCTGGTGATGCGACTGAAAAGTGTTCAACCGTGTATTCAGTGTGGTATGTTTTTTTAGATTATTTTTTGGTCGAAGAATTTAGACTTGAATGTATATAAGCTGTTTTGTTTTCCAATCACAGATAAATGCCTCAAATGGCGTACCGTCCAACTAAGTCGTTCCAATCCCACCAAGCCGCTGCCCTCCGAATGGACCTGTGAGGATAATCCGGACAATAATTTCAATGAGTTGGTCATTGTCTTTCTTTGTTCTATTGTTTTTTATTCATTGGAGTGAAATTGTGTGGCTTCTTTCAAACCCTATTACAGTCTAATTTTAACGCCTGCAGCTGCAACAAACCACAGACGTTCCCCGGTGTACCGGTCGGGACGCTGCAGAAAGTGGAAGAATCGACCGAAGATAAAATGAAGAAGTTACAGAAAAAGCTGCAGCAGACGAAGAAACAGGAGCAGGTGTGTATAGTGCGAGCTTTTGCTATTTGTTTTCCGATAGGATATTAATAATAGTCTTGTCACTGTCACCACAAACTTACTACTGGTTTGTTACTGATACGAACGTCCGTCTGATTTTTTCAGGAGTTACGCGCGCTGGAAGAGAAGAAAAAACGCGAGGAGGCCGTTAAAGCGCAACGATTGGCTGCACCACAACGCGCGTCGACATCCAAACAGAAACATCCGCCCGTCAATACTGGTACGGTTGGGGATTTGTGAGCAGTTTTTATCACCCACTTTATTGCAACAATAAATCACATGGTGATTTACTTAAGCTGCCAGTTTCGATTTAGAAAAACTGCTGGTTCCAAACTGTCACTTTATCAGCCCGTTAGATCATGGCGTTAGTTTTTTACGGCAAAAACTAATTTGTTTCCAGGTCGTACACGTGGTCGAGGGAAGGAGTCCAGTGAAGAAGAGGAGGAAGAATCTGAAGAAGAAGAGACTTCAAGAAGAACATCAAGTGGACGGAGAAGCAGTGGGGCTGGTGGCAGACAGGCAGCACAACAGACAAAACCAAAGACTAAGGTGTGCGAGGGCTGATGGTGGGGGATGGCTGTAAGCATTTTATTCTGGATGTGCAGTAAGGCTGCTATGCCCTAAGGTGGATTTATTTGTCAATTTTCGTTGATTATTTTCTTGGTTTTGGAATTGATGGAGCTTCGCAGAATTTGTGTCATTTTGCTGTATTATGCCAATTAGAAAAAAATTTGAGTCTTCACCAGGCACTGTTGCCGTTAACTGTGCTCTCAAACAGATTACCTGATGAGGTACAGGGTTTTTTCAAAATGGGTCAGTGGCCCATTCTTTGCTCACATTTGAAAAAAGTAGTGGCTCATTCTTGCTTAAGTACTGGCTCCTTGAGTTTCTAGTGGCTCATTTGCCAAAATCTTATGGGTTATTCAAAATTTTTAGTGGCCCAATAAGCTACCATTAGTGACAAAAAACCCTGCCTAACAATAAGAAGCAACTTTTGCACCACCCAGTGTTAATAACCCTCATTGGACGCAGTGTCAACTGGCGTTAGGCCACGGTGCCCTTGTCATTTGACATCTGGAGCGATGAGGTAGATCATTGTTCGCTCATCTTACGACAACGATCTGAACCCCATCCTTGTTTTGTATTTGAGATCGCTTGTCCTCCCGTGAGCACAGTGCTGATATGTGACGGCGCGTACTAATTGTAAATGTTCACTGGTCGAAACATTAGGTACTTTGCCGTCGGATGATCTTTGGTGTGATCATAGTTAGTTTATTGCGTCGGCACCAACTCAATAAGACATAAATAAGAAGATTAAGTTAAAGAAGCATAATTACAAGACCGGGTGTGATCATAAGATCGTATTCGGTGACTTTCAAAAGTTTTGTTTTGACCATCGTTGCAGTTGTTTGTTGCGAGTTTGCGAGCAACTTTTACAATTCTTAGGGAAATTATCATTACAGTAAAGGTTGCTGGGGGGGGGCGATCGACCGTGATAACGGAAAGGTGCATTCCACCAACCAAACATGACTTTCTCAAACACGCACAGGCCGACCTGCGCAAAGCCAAGCTGGAAGCCGAGAAAAAGGAGCGTGAACGGCGCGAGGCTGAGCGAAAGAAGAAGGAGGATTTGCGACGACGCGAACTGGAGAAACGAAACAAACAGAAGGAGGCCGAAAGGAAGGCCAGGGAAAGACAGGCACAGGCTCGGCAGAAGAGGGCTGCTGTGGCGGATGAGGATGGTCGGTGGATGAGTTGAGGCTTATTCAAATGCAGTTGATGCGTGTTGTCCTGCACAGGCCTGTTATTTATGCCAGTGCCTCCGTTCATTTTGATTTCATGACTTTTCAAAAATAAATAAATTCACAGAAGAATCAGAAGAGGAGGAAGACGAAATCGACGTGGCCGAATTGAAGAAACGTGCGTCGTCCACTCGCGGCTCACCGAGGGCGGCCGTACAGAATGGACTGCCAAACACACCCAGCAGTTCAGCGCATGGTACGTATGTGGTGGCCGGCGAATAGATTGTGGCATTTTCGTTGTTCCAGGAAATTATGAGCATCATGTACGTGCAATTCAACGAATAGATCACCATGATGAACGCGGACATGCCCAGAATTGTCCGACAGTAGTCTGCCTTACAAACGACTCGTCTGGCGTCAGGTCAGGGTGCCCTTATCAGATGGGTCATGCGTCAGGAAGGCCAGATAATTGATGAGCACACTCAAAATGACTGTTTTATACGTATCTTGCTAAGTTGTGGAGGTGATTTGAGTTTGAGAAAGCACGTGTGATAGTTTTTGGTCAGTGCAGCTGAACAAGGGCTTGGAAAATGTGATGAATTGTGATAAATATTTTCATTTTCAGTACAATCTCCACCTCGTTCCTCGAAACGTCAGTCAACCGCTTCGACCACAGCTTTAACCAATGGTAAACCATTTTGCCTTGGTTTGATTTTGTAACTTTTGACCTGTGCCAAAGTTGTGATAGGGACGATTTACCACACGTGTTTACCGCGCTCTATGGTTACAATATAGATGGACATCAATACAACAGTGAATTTACTGTACCAGGCGAAATCACAAGCGACGAACCAGCAACGAAAAAAGTCAAGAATCAATCACCAGCACAAAAACAACCAGCAGATGAGGGCAAAGCCGAGGCAATGGCTGACATATTGCGCACAATGCTCAGACGATTCGTGCCGCCCGACTATAAAATGTCGAAGGATGATGTTAGTCGTTGTGATGTTGAATAGATTGTGTTGTTTTTATTTTATTGCTATCGTTCGAACTCCATACATTTCGCCGCAGTAACGAAAATATACATTTTCGCCCACAACCACAGAAACAACATTGCGCAACTCAAGCATGAAATGAAGTAACGTCATCAGTGTACTTTTTCACACAGTGTTGTTTTCTGATGTTGTTGGTGTAAACTGAATGTAACGACAAGTTTTATTGTAATACTCGTTTAATTTTTTAGTTCAAGCCCATGACCATTCCACAACTCGAATCGTTCGACTACAATCATTTCGCTGCCGCTTGGCATGGCGCCATCCAGAAGGTTGCGTTTAACTTCATTAGTATTACACTTTTGAATGTATGGTCAAATTTTCTTTTCTGCAGACGATCGGCGACAAAACGAATGAACTGCGAGTGGAGAACACCGAACTGCGTCATCAAGTCGAGTCGATTCAGCAACAGTTCAGTCTGTTGTCCGACAAAGCTGAGAAACTGACCGGCATTATACTCAGCGGAGATCTGAACGTTGGCTTCACTTGTTTCAATGGCGTTTTCTCTTCATTTAAATAGTTTGTCTCGCTTTTTTCAGTCTCTCAACCTCGAAGATCGAATGGAGGCCGCTATCCACAAATTGACCCGAAAGTGATTTATGTGCATGTGCTGCTGACTAAGAATTGGATGCGCTTTTATTTTTCTACAGAATCTGTGGTTATCGATTACGATTTTCTTTGTGCGTTCTTCTCTTTCTTCAAGCGCTTTTGATCGTAGTTATGTTGTGGTCGGTCTATTGTACCAAAATAGTGGAAGTTTTTGGTAGCTTTTGCAAATCGGGTATCATGAGAATTACGATAATGAAATGAGTGTAACATTCGTGTTTTATTTGTACCCAGCATTTCGTACTGATTTTTTTAGTTTTGTAGTTCTTATACGCTTCCGTAGTGCAGAAATGTGGAAAGCGGAATGAATGAATACGGTGGCAGTCGCGTGTTTGCAGTTTTTGGCGACATTTTTGTCCTGTTTTCGTCATAATTACATTTTCATGATTTTCGGATCAATTTGTCGCGTTGGTGTTTTCATATTTTTCGTTTTCAACCGGTTTCTTCGTCGTTCGAATTGGTCCATTATGGGCGAACAAGAGAATTCTGATGGTTATTTAAAAGTAATTTAGGCTTCAAAATTGTCTTGTTTTCCCACATCTGTTGCGTGTGTGAATGCCGGTCTTCTAGCTGCTCTCGTTTTTGTTCTATCTCTCGTCCTCCTTTTACCAATTCAAATATCTTGTTTTTGTTGTTTCACGATTGTGTGCATGGTCTGGTGAGCATGTGTGAAGAATAAACGCATGGTATAAAGACAAGACATTGGCATTTATCTCCAGCAGAAGAATAACAATTGCAGCTTTTCATGATAAAAATAAGTCTTTGACCTTGTATCAGGCGAAGTGTATGCCTTCTTTGTTGAATGCCAACAACAGCCTAAAAGAAGAACGTAAATTATTTGTGCCGCTAAGTAACAAATGCTTGACAAAAAAAGAAAATGAATAACATCAGAAAGTCGTCGATATCCAGTTTTCTGGCCCGTTTCTCTGCAAAACTGCTATCGTGCAGAATCTGTTGGATTTTGGCTTTGAACTCGCCCGGTGGACAAGCGGTCTGTAATTATTTGATTTGATGTGTGCAAATAAGATAATAACAAGTACGTGTGCAATTACTGTGAAAAAAACTGACGATATCGTGCTTGGCGCAGTGTATCCTGTGATTCTTCTCCAATAGCTTCAACACCGTTTTTCGCCCAAATGCGGCGGACAGTGTGCGATTCTTGCGATGAAACGCGGCGCGCACCAAACCGTCCCATTCCTATTACATTTGAAGTTCTTTTGTGAAATTCACAGCGATAATGTAGATAAACAAACAAACGGAAATAAAAGTTGATGATTTTCAACATGGACTACAAACCTGATAATTTATTGGCGGTGGTGGCTGGAGCGGCTCAATTCGAACGACGGCAGCGTCAACTTGCGGGGGCGGACGGAATTCTTGCCGTTTCACCTGCGGACACGACAAAGTTGTTGATCGGGATTTCAATATTGGTGATCGAATCAGACTTTCTTTTGGTGGCGCAAGTTTTTTCGGTCGAGATTATTTCATATCTGATCTACACTGAGCACCTCTAAATCCAAACCACAATTCATGTCCAAATTCGATCTGAACCCGAAAACAATACACGAATCCGATCCGATCACCAAGTGCACGCTGTGAAAAAACAACAAGAATAATGTAAGAAACCAGACTTTCATCAAATGTTCGACTTTGGCGAGCAACTGAGTGTTGACCGATAATCGACAGTAATCCTTGTCACCAGGCCGTGCTACCAAGCGATCGGCGAACTCTTTTTGAAACATCACCACAGCACAACTGGAATGAAGGAAACAGTCGCTATGCTCAAATCTTATTCTGTATTCGGTTTTTTTACTAAATTTAGGTGCCATGGCACTTAACAGTTGAGGGCTGGCACCTGGATTTTTTGACTTTAGGCGCCAGTGGTACCTAAAATTTATGCCTTTTAGTGGTTTTGGCCACTATTTAGGTGCCAGAATGTCTTCTTGACACCTTAAAATCGGAGATTTAGGTGCCATGGCACCTGGGTCTCATTTGAAAGCCCGACTGTATTTCAGGTAATCAATTCTAGACAACGAACCGAATGAAGGGGCGATGCATGAGAATTTTGAAGACAAACGGGGAGGAGATTTGGAACGGCAGGTTGGCGACACAAATGTCGAAATAAATGTTGTCGATGCTTTTGAGCACGTCGCCCGGCACAATTTCCAGTTTGTTCTGCACGGCACTGCAAAATGTTGCGCGATTAATATTTTTGAAGATGGCAATTGCCACCATTAATTAGGTTTCACTTCATTCAATCTGAAGCACAGATGTTGTTGTTCGTGGGCAAAAAACGAAAACGAAAAAAAGTATTTGGTCCATCGGAATGTGACAACTGCGTTGGCTGTGGAGAGAAAAGGGTGTTTATCTCGAGCAGAGTCCAAATGCTATTTTTGAGTCAATTTGTGTGCTTTTCAAAGGCAAAACATGGTGCTTTAACCTCAGACCCCCGAAAATCAAACTATCAGGTAGTTTCCTACCCCAAACCTTCCCATCACTCGTTTCTTCAATTCATCCACCAATCGCATGTCAATCTCACAAGCCACCACCGATTTGGCACGATCCAGCAGCCGAACAGTGAGATTGCCCGTGCCCGGCCCCACTTCGAGCACCGTGTCCGTTTGACGAACGTCCGACTGGAAATAATTTTCTATGGTATTTCAGTGCTTTTTCTAAAAGTGAACTTTTCGCGTGACTTGATGGTTCCTACTCGCAGTTCCAGCTAGAACCAAACGACTCGCCTTTTCGACGATCGCATTGATGATGCCTGGATTTGAGAGAATGTGCTGACCACGACTGGTGTTGAACGGGATGGCCTGGCGACTCTGAAAATTGATTCTAAATGTCTATTAATTGCTTCTTTTCACCCGCAGTGTCAGAAACATTGTGTACTGACCGAGCCTGAAGCTCCGACGGTGCCAGAAGCCGCCGATATTTTCGATTTCTTTACGTGAGCGGCGAAAGCGGTTTTGGTCTTAGAATTGGTTTTGGCATTTTTTGTTGCTGCCGCAGATCTTTTCTTAATTCGCGCCATAAAGATCAAGAACGATGATTTTTAGATGAGAATCGATATCAGGGAAATTTCCTAAAATTTTCACAAACTCGCACTCAAGCTTTCGCATGATTTTATTGAGTATTAGTATAATGAAAGAAAAAATATACAAAAGACTCGTTGCAATTCTTTAAAGATGTGTCTTTATGGCGCGCGAAGCACGCGATTTTTTTACATTTCAAAGTGTATCACCCGAGTCAACCAACGCACGTGACAATGAAATGAATGCGTATTTTCGGAAAAACGGTTTTTATGTTTCCGGAAAAGAAACTGTTTTTTTTAAATAAATTACCAGTTCTTCAGGAATTCCGAACTAAAAAACGCTCATTTTTGAGCAATTGCTTTTTGCGTATGGTTTGTTGGTCCCCGCCTGCGTGTTTCAGGCGCGAGAAAGGATCGCCTTCACCCAGAGGTCGCATCGCAATCGGGCCGGGCCGGGCCGAGCAAGCTTCTGAAGTGACTTATTTTGCTGAAAAAGTACGGACTTTTTGTCAAAAACACTAAGATTTCTGACGCATTCGGCAAGTAAGTGATCAGCATTGTCTATCTGGATCTGACGACTTTTTCATGGAAAACAATAAATTTTCTGTCAATCAAAAAACAGATTAAAAAAATCGCAAAAATTATGACAAAAATTGGGTTAAAATCTGAGCCAAAAATTCGGGCCGGGCCGGAGATTTGGAGGCTCAGGCCGCGCCGGCCAAACCTGACCCGGCCTGATTGCGACCTCTGCTTTGAGCTGGTTTGGGCCATTTTTTAAAAGATTTTGTAACAAGGTTCGAGCCCTCAAGAAAATTTTTCGCCATTTTCAGACGACCAACACACATTTTCTCGGAAAAACAAATGACCGGTATTGCGGGTAAAACGGTTGGGTCACTATATAAGGTAAAAAACATAAACATTAAACAACTCTGAATTATTCTGAAAAATTAAAATTGTCGATTGCTCCCAGCCTGGAACTGTGAATACCCACAGATCATTGTGCGCAGTGAACCTGCCAGATCAGGGTTCGCCCCACCACCGCAGTGTGCAGGATGTGTCTGATCACGCGACGCCGGTGTGTAACTGGCCACCTTGGCATGGCACGGAGAGACTCAGTTGAACGTTGACTGTTTTTGGTATTCAATAGTACAACTGACGGCACAAGTGCTGTGTTGCATTTTGTGTGTTGACGTGTACAGGCACGTTGTGCACGATCTAATGCTGCTCGGCTCACCCCCACCCCACCACCACAAGGCAATGAGTTCTGTTGACAAATGGGACAGCATGTCCCATATCCTGTGACACGACATATTTCTGTCACATCTTCATTCCTTTCTAAACAAAAACAATTTTTGAACGGTGAAGCCAGGAGATTATGACCCCAGGGAATGAAGGGGGTCATAATCGGTTTAATCTGCTCAAATCAACCTCTGCTGAAATCAACCTTGCTGCTTGCTCGCAGCATAATTTCCTTTCAATTTGAGGGATCCTGCGTCGCGCCAACCCTTTGTGGCTGCCTGCTTTCCGCCAAAAAAACTGTTTGATAACATGCAATATTTTGATCGATAAAAAAGTTTTGTTTCAAATCGATTGAGCCGCAGTCAAAAGAACAACGTGCAGGTACAGTTGGCGTCAAGGCAAGTTTACGAGCTGTGGGAGATAAAGTGCAAACTTTTGGCAGGCAATTTAACCATCGACTTCGATCAGAGCAAACACCCACTTGGCCTTCGGGTTTATGTGATGCCGGCCTAGAATGAAGAAGGTCAGTAAAAGGTAAAACTGTCACCACACTCTGCACTTGCTAACATAAGCAACGTGATCCATATTTTGCTGCAGATGATATTTCACCAGCCGCTATCCAGGCACAGGACAACATGCAATCAAACAATGTACTATTACTAACTGGATAACGCGAACCTGATTGAGCAAGGAGAGTTCTTGTTTTTATCATTGCTGTGCGTGAATGGCATTTGTTTTGTGCCACATACTTTTAGCCCACTACTCATAAATACACTAACGTTCCCCTTATTTTTTCAAATTGCCGCCAAGCTTCTGTCTGAGTATGACGATCCTCAACGATTTACTGTCATGGATGAGAACGATGTTCAACGGATGTAAGGTTTCTTTTTCGTTTTTCGTCAACATGATGAAATATCATGCACTGCCGAAATGCCCATCAATGATTCCAGTTTCCCGGTTCTACTTTCTACTGTTCGCTCCCTGATCCTTCACGACTACTATACAGCGATCAAATCATTGTGATGAATACTCAGGATTGAGGTTTGTCGTCTTTGTTTCTCCGTTTGTTATCATGCCCTTCGTGGTGATGATCGAGTTTATACCAACAGGTCGCGATCATTTCAGATTATGGCCGTGCCTGCTCCAGGTCCAGTGACTAGTGACATGCATAACAACCGTTTTGCTAGACGCGTGATAATGTTTCACATTGAGCCGGTCGTTTGCCGATCTGTGATCCATTCTGTTATCAATTTGTAAGCTTTTGGCATTTCTGGGGTGTTTTGGTTGGTCGGATCTTTTTAGCGTCACATCGAAAGTGGACACGTTTTTGACGAAACATCACTCTGCATTTTTTATGAAGCAACCAAATCTTTCAGCTTCGGTCCATTTGTTGGCTAACTGATTCAATTGTCTTCCGTCGCTGTTCGGCATTCAAGTCTCCCATGCACAACGGTCGGCTGAGCGAGTTTCTGGTTCGGCTTGTCCTAAATTTCAAAGACTTTCTGAAGCAAATTGTCAACTTGCAGGTGCGCGCGTTCGCTCATACAGTACGTTATTTCGACTGTTCCCCGTCGTGTTACACTTTTCACATGTAACATTCATAATGTTTCGGTGACCATGCTTATTTGTGAAAATTTCACACACAGCACAATGTTTTCGTTTTATTTATGTTTTCTATGTGGTTTTGATATTATTCTTTACTAAACTTTTTCGAGTTTCATTTCGTGTGTTGTTTTGCTTGTTTCGAAGTCTTTCTAGATGATTTTTCTGGGTCCCCGGGTTTTTTTTGGGTGGGACCTTTGGGGTTTTGGGTTTTTTGGGTCCCTTGCTTTGGGTTTTTGGATCCCGGGTTTTTGCGTGGATTTTTTGGGCCCGTGGGTTTTTGGATGGGTCCTTCGTTTTTGCGCATTCTTATGTTTGTTCTCCATTTTTAAATTTTACTTATTATCTTTTTTTTCTGTGCAATTGTTATTGAATATGTGCTGTGTGTACTTTTTGTGTCACGTTCCATTCCATAAACGCAATCCAATGTGAAATAAAATCACTGCAGTGAGATCATTTCTGAACTTGAATCGCAAGGAAACGTTGCAGCCACACACTCTAGCCGAAAAGTGTTACGTCTAACGAGTGGCCTCACAGTTCACATATGAAGTTGTGAAACTTCAGGTCACAATTAGCATTCTTGACTCCAAATCTCGGTCCACTCAATGACTGTCGTCCGTACAAAAACCCACATCCACCGTAAAGGGCACTGTCGCGTTTGGGATATGAAGGCAGCCACGGGACATTGCCTGATCCAGCAGGGTGACTGATCGAACCAGCGTCAGACATCATCCAGTACCACTGAATGGCGCTCGATTGGGAATTAGGGAATCCGAAACCGGATGACGACAAATGACGCACTTTGCGCAGGCCGATCCAGTAGCGACGCTGCAAGGCTGGACTGGTCGTGAACTGCAGCTTTTGAATATTGATGCGCCGTGCGCATGGAAAATAACTTTCATGCACGCATGTCTTGCCATCGGCTTTAACCAAAAATTTAATTAAAGTTGGTAATCGAATAGGATCTGACCAGTGAACACGACGTATAATGCATGCGGGTACATACCAAAAGAATATTCCTTGTGACCTCCGCAAATCGCGTGAAATGTATTTTAATATCATGAATGCCAAGAACTCCCGCGACCGAATCACATCCAACCCGATCACCAGTTCTGAATGGCCGAAATGTATTCGAAGCAATCGACGCTCGCAAAATGCACATTGGAACCAAGTTCTAACCCCACCCCCAACCGGTTGTAGTCCCGGGTCCAGCCAACGTCTAATTGCCGCCAACGTCTGCCCATCTTCCACATGCGCCAATCGACCCCCAAATCGACGTTCACACTCGGCCAGCGCTCCGTGCCAACTCAGTCGGTGCTCGATCAGAACGAAACAACGTTGATGATTGATTTCCAATGATTTCAGGCGTCTGGTTCGTTGTTCGCACGATGAAGCTGTGTGATGATAAATCAAAGGGCAAACATTCGAAATTTATATATGCAATCTTGGACCGTATCAATCAGTATTAAACATGATCGGATCCTTATCATATGACTTTTACGATTTCGTGTTTCGGGATTTGCTAGTGCCACTTTCCCTCCAACAGCCTTTGAAAAAGTCCAAGAAATCGTTCCGTTCAGACAGTAGATTTCCGAAAACTAACACAAAAATACGTGCGCACGACATGGCCGAAATGGGAAAAATTCATTCAAAAGTTCGTGCACCCACCTACCTAGATTGGCGAATGTAGGCGCAGCAATGCGTGACCTGACGCGGAGCTGTGACCGATCTCGTGGCGCACGTGTGGTGAATGGACGTTGGATGCTCTTGATTGTGGTCATCGGGCTGGGTGAGTATGCTGGCGGTCGGGTTCGGCCTGAATATTAGGCGCCAAATTCTGCATTCTATTTTCTACACCCGGATCTTTTCGAACTATTTTTAGACTCGATCCGGCATCGAAAACCAAGTCTACATCACAGACAACGGGTGCACCAGGTCATCGTCAGTGCAGAACCATCACGTGGTAACCGAACGTGTTTGCTGTCGTGTACTGATGGTGGTTGATTTCGTTGTTGGCTCGTCCGTCTTAGCACCGGTCGACGTTGGAATCGTCGGATATGGTGTTGTTTTTGTCAGTCCTAAACGGAGTCTATGAATACAAACATATCTTGCAGGGTATTGTCGATATTAAAGATCTCAACTTGAATCCATTTGAACGACCGTGTAAACCGCCAAGTGATTGGCACTGTGTTTACTAGTGAGTAGATTGAGCCAAAGTTCGCATTGGCGGTTGAATTCACGACATAAAGGCAGTCTGCCTTAGGCCTGAATCAAATGAGAAACTCGAACCTCGACATTTATACAGCCTGTTGATTCGTTCCACATCCTTTTCACTTAAGTGACTCTCATGTCCGATCACCACTCCGTTTGTGTCCCGCAGAGCTTTCATTGTGAACTTGAACTGGTCAATTGCGTTGGCTTAAAATTGTGAATTGGCTGGGGCATAGGAGCCTCAATACCAAGAAAAAATACATAAAAAAAGGAATACAGAATCAAAGACCCTGACCGTCGAGTGGATAGTGCATCAACGAATCATAGTCGTATTCGATACCGAGTGTGGTCACATCCGTCTGGCCTACTTTCTCGTACATCGGTCGCCATCTCTTCTAAAAAACAGAAGTTTTTATTTCTATCCTAAGTTATTGTCGTTACTTCAGGTGATGCGCCGAGCCTGAATGTTGTCCATATTGACAGCGAGCCAGTTGTCTCTGTCCGGTCTGCAGTGTTCGTGCCAGAATCCCATTGTGTGCATGATTTCGTGTGCGATACGCCATTTGTGGAATGGGGCCTGCGACTCGTGCACACACGGCGCGCCCAAATGGATTGTCTGGAACGTTTCATGTAATCATGAACAATTCATGTTCCGGGCTGAAACTTGACCGTTACTACACTTGCTTACACACTGTAGCAGGACCGAAGCGATAACCAAATTTGATATGTCTCACAATGCAATATCTTGCGGTGAATCCAGTGACGGCTGCAGTTGCAGTCCCCCTAGACCCACATAAGTTTTGGACTGCTGGGTGTTGGAACGCATGGGTTGTTGATTTGCACTTTTATTCTGCTTCATGAAAATTTTAATTCCGCGATGCCCATCACATATTATTACCACTCAGAGACTGAAGATGAGATCAACAGTATATACCACCTGGCGACTCTTCTGTATCCGGCCAAGTTCGGAACTGCAGCTGAAATGAAAAATCTAATCTTGATCGTGAAATTTCTGAAAGTCAGGCAAAGATTTTGCATAACCTCAAATTGGCTGTTACAACGAAGATGGCACAATGTGGATCTGTTGGTTGACACAATTGGAATCGAAAACATGTCTCGGATTCGATTTCGCCCATCGCCGATTCGATCAGTTGCGTGATGCGAATGCGATCCGATTGGGATCTAATAAATTGACAGGACATCATAAATTCTGCACTAAAGGGTGTGCGTGTATGGAAGTGTACCCTCTTCATTGAGACTTTTTAACCCCTCAATCAGTGAATGTTTTGGAACGCTATTTCGCTCCCAAGCCCCAAGTCCACCGTTAACTTCGGCCACCCAGTGATAGGAAAAAATTGTGTATCTGCCAATCATGTCACTGTAAAGAGAGAGGCTTGTACACACGGCACCAATATTCCAACACCAACTTACTGGACAACGACAAACTCGATCTGATATGGCATGACAGCACCCACCCATCGACTCGACGGACTGCGACTGGCTCCGGCTGGTCGACTCGCATCGTCCGTGGCCACAATCGACAAAAGGCGATCGGTCAGGTTGCCGTAGAAGGACGACGGGAACTCTTCTGAATTGATCAATCAATAAGTGAATTGCACACTCAATTGATAATCTGCCAGGAGTGTCACTTGCAGCAGGTAAACGAGCCATTTTCTATGGGTGATATTTTCGAAACGGTGTAAAGGTCAGTTGGTGTAAAGGTCGGTGGAAAGCTCGGTTGACAGCTCAGTGTGATAGACCTCGGTGTAAACTTGAAACATCCCACGTTAATAACAGGCAATGTTTCATGTTTACACCGAGCTACGCCGACCGAGCTTTCGACCGAACTTTACACTGACCTTTACGCCCAACTGACCTTTACACCGTTTCGAAAATTCCACCCTATGACGTTGAAAGGCCACATTGAGTTAATGTCTTTTGCAAAAAACTGCGTTCCTCACTCTCTGGGTCGCTAACTAGAGAGGATCACACACTTGAATTGAAGACAAATACCGGCACCCAGTTCGGTTCTCCCCTCAATCAATTCTGACCGAGTCGTGAAACTGGCCAGAATTTGGTACCGAAATGTGATTTATTTGACATGCTCCAAAAGTACATAGGTAACACTGCGGATTTCGCAATTCAGTGAGTTACAGAACCCATCCGGTTTTTTGCACACATCAACTCGGTATGATATCTCTGATTTCCACGCGAGAAAACACGACGCCAAGTGACGTTTGACACAACCTTTAATCAATCAATCATCGTCAGTCCATGAATAACCTGGCAGACCCTTCGGGGTTGTGATACATCGAGTGAATCGATCACAGTAGACTTTCAGCTCCGTTCCGAGACACCTGGTCAACAGCAGTGTACATTGTCTGGGTATGGCCCAGGACGGGTTTGCGACCAGAAATACAAGCGTTGTAATCGACCATAGTCTGTCAGTTATCAAATAAGGGAAGATGGATATCTTTCCTTCTTTCACTTTTGCAAGAACGTGCATGACTATGAATTCACAGTCACGCAACGGAAGCTGATGGAAATGGTGAAACTGGTCTCCTTGATTGCTTCACGTATATTTTGATGTTTTTCTCACCCGAATGAATTTACGTTTTGTTTGTCATAAGCATTTTAATGCGTGCATAGTTTTTCAAAAAAGTGTTCAAATGTGTCTGTAACCTCTGGCATTTCAATTTAATTGATATTACGTCGCGTACAACAGTCGCATACAGGTTCAATCATACATTTTTAAAAGTATGAGGAAGAAAGTAATAATTCCTGGGTTTTGTCGACGCTGTTCAAAGTTATTCGAGTACGTACAGTATAATGTCCTGTACATATCATAACGATAAATTTGTATTATATTGTAACCATATTCACTTTCTGACGTTTTTTTCTGAAATGAATCGGCATGTGTGGTGCTTTGATGACATTATGCAAAGGTGCTTGCTTACACACCAGTGTACCCGTGCAATCATGGTGTATATCATGAGCCAGAAAAGCACCGATCGGACACTTTCAGGACCGATTTGTCATGCACGGTTGGCCACAGTGTCTAGTAACTCTGGTCGCGGTCCAGAATGTGTTATTGATCAAAGGCATAAACTTTTCTTGAGACCTCTACTACAAATGAGCATTAGAATTGAAATCAGCGTATTGAATCGTGCAAACTGAATCGGAGCGCATTTTTTAAATTTATTGGAATGCTGCCTCGATCCGAAGCATGACAAATGGTGGTATCACGCCTGGCCGATAACTGCACCTAATCATCAGTGTCCTTTAAAAAGATCACAATGCAGTTCCCCATCTTAACTGGCTCATAACTTTCTGACTTTTAGTTATTTTAGTGAGTCGACCCAAACAATCGTGAAGCACTGCACGTAGGAAATGTACACAAACAGATCATTAACGCAAATCACACAATGCGTGCACGCACAACATGACGCACCTCAACAAACTCGATGTCGAGGTGCGTTAATTCGCAGCACATGCATACAGTTTGCAGTGATGTGATAGGTATTACATACAATGCCATCATCAAACAAATGCTGGATTCAAAGGAAGAACAACGGAGTCCACACCGACACCAAAGGGTCCTTCGGTGACCACAACAACCACTTCGCTGTCCACCGGGTCTCCACCAACTAGCAGCCAATGTCAGAGTCAAGCACGAGGCCGCCAACATCTGGTGCACGGCATTCGGTGTTTCGTTCTGGTTGACGAACCGCAAACCTGGGAAAATGCAATGTCGGCCTGCAAAACGATGTTCAATGGCAGATTGGCACATGTCGAGGGCAGCCAAGTAGTGACGGCCATCAGAAAGTGGCTGTTGTCGGGGTGGAGGACTGTGCATAAGGTATTATATACAGCTGTACATCTTGGAGCCCAGACGAGCTGCGCACCAGGTCATTGTCAGTGCGAAGGCAACAGATGATCACACAACCTGATTCGTTTGATCCTCTCATTTCTGGTGAGTGACCCTGGTGAACTGTCAAATCAAATCACATTCGGAAACAGTGAGTATTGGTCGCACAATGACTTTATAAGAATTGGTCAAATTTTTTTCCTGAATCGTAAAGAGGGAAAGTGACGGGGCAATGACGTTGCGTTGCGTGATCGCACACAAAGCATGTAGTAAAGAGAATGTTTCAGACCTGCGGCAACGTGGTTGATCTGCTAGATTATTTTCAGCTGAAAATGTTTTGTGAGAATCACAAATAGCACAGTGGTTAAGAGTGACTGAACGTGAAAATCAGGATTGATTGGATAAATTCTTATATAGTCATTGTGCGACCAATACTAATGAATGAGCTGCTTCACTAATCGGTACTAATCGTAAATATGGCGGATCAAATGACGAATCTATGTAGTCTACATTTTCCAATCTAATCTTTGATGAACACCGTACAGGATTTCTGGTGGGTCGGTTTGTTGCAAGTCGACACCAGTGATGAACCATCAGCCGGCTGGGCGTGGGGAACAACGATCACACGGTGCATCACTGGTCAGCTGATGTTTCAAAGATGGTGTGGCGTATTGAACAACCGAATGGCGATGGGAATTGTGCGAATCTGAGATGGCATCCGAACGAATTGGGGCTGAGCGATTCGTACTGTCTCACGCCGTTCAAATTCATTTGTGAGCCAGAAACAACGAATGTCACACCGATGCCAATACCACTGCCAAGGTGAGCTGCTCTGTTTTTCATTGTCTTCAGTTCTGGTGCATGTGATTAAAACTTGTGGACTCCGTTTGGATTCTTTCAGAAACGGAATGTCAGAAGAAATCACAAGGTCACAAACACATGGAGCATCAGGGTCAGTGTCTGATTCTGATTGATAATCCAAAACCGTTCGAAGAAGCGATGGCCGCTTGTAAAACGATGTTCAACGGCACACTGGCGCATGTGGAGACAAATGAAACGGTTTTGGCCATAAAGAATTGGCTGCTGTCTGGCTGGAAAACTATTTGGTTGGTTAGGACACACTAAAAACTGCTCGGACACCCTTAACAGCACACTTTTATTTCCCATGATTGCAGGATTTCTATTGGATCGGACTGCTGCAAGTCGACACGTCTGCTGAACCATCTGCTGGCTGGGCATGGGTGGACACCGACTTCTCCGTTCACCACCCTTCAACGGCCGAGAACATTCCATGGCGGAAAGACGAACCGAGCGGAGACGGAAATTGCGGAAATTTATTGTGGCGAACTGGATACCTGGGGCCGAATGACGGAAACTGTGTGATATCGTTCAGATTCATTTGTGAGCCTGATTATGGTGCATAATGGCCAACATCACGGTTACGTTTCTGTGCGGAGATCCAAACATTGTATAAATGAGACGACTTATTTTGAAGTTGACTTGTATGGATCCAATAATGTTCCGGTTCCACGTATTTCGGAAACGAAGGAAAGAGAAACGCCTGTATTTTTTAAAAATACGCTCTCCACCTCAGTGCGTAAATTCCCTTTTGACTCCCAAAACGTTTGTGTGTTGAACAATGTTGCTGTTCGCGTAAGCACGCAACAAACTGAGGTCAGCCAGCTGGAACTGGTCATCATGTCTCTCGGCCCAATCTCTTTCCCTTGTTTGCGAAAATACGTGTAACCGGCGCATTTTTGAATGTGGCCAAGCAAGCTTTAAAAATAGTCGTCTCATGATCTCGTGGTCGGACTATACTGTGCACACGGTAATCGTCAAAACGTCTTGCGAATGCAGACTGGTGTTGTGAAGTATCATGTCAACGAAGGACGTTTTTTGTTAGAACCATTCCAGCCTCCATGAGTGACACAAGCACACGAATGATTTCAACGGCTTTTTGCACAGCTTTAGTGCGCCATTGTTCTACATACTGTATGTTTCGACAGCTGAATCCGTGAGTGCGGACTTGCCAAGACGGAGGCAGTGGGCTCAATTCCTGCTGGTGCCAAACAAAACGATTGTGTCCGATAGGCCGGGACCTACCCAATGTCGCTACGGAACTAACAAGAAGTTGAATTTGAACAGAGGATGCTGAGTGGCTGACGAGTTCCTGACACACCACCACATGCGCATTTTGCAACAAACAGACATACACCCCATCCACCTGCCTTGCACGTCTCCAACCAGGAGCTGCCCGCACAGAACGTTCTAGAATGTTCCAGAACATTCCATTTGTTTGTGCACGTGTGTGTGTCTTGCCGCGTGCCTGCACAGTGTGAGTAGTGTGTTGTGCGCAATAAACACGCGCAATAGTGCGCGCGTCAGGACATCTGGGGTTAGTCATCATCTCAACTCAAACGCTTTTTATACCCGAATCTGCGCTGCACGCTCTTAGTCCAAATAATCTGCTGCGCTGGCTCTGGCTGTAGTATCAAAGCGAACTTTTTGTTTGCAGCATCTATGTTTGTTGATAAAACTGTCTCACGTTTACCACGAACTCTTTCGTCGCGCACTCAAGGTCGTATACTCGTATTTGCCCATTCAGATCCAAAAGCAATCGATTCGTCCGGAAATTGGCACGAACGAAGTTTACAATCTATTGAATTAAAGGCGTTCAAGCCATGGGGAAGGATTATTACCAGATCCTTGGCATTGCCAAAGGTGCCAGCGACGAT
The DNA here is from genome assembly GCA_030248065.1 of Rhynchonema sp. JSB1_4. Classification (NCBI taxonomy): domain Eukaryota; kingdom Metazoa; phylum Nematoda; class Chromadorea; order Monhysterida; family Xyalidae; genus Rhynchonema; species Rhynchonema sp. JSB1_4. The sequence continues at coordinate 171,271 of JASAMV010004796.1, forward strand.
GAGATCAAGAAGGCTTATCGCAAAATGGCCCTAAAGTACCATCCTGACAAAAATAAGGTCAGTCAGCCTCTCACTTTCTAGGAATCATTTTTTGTATGTATAGCTTACACCTCGAGATAGTTATGCGGATGGAAAAAACCGGTTTTTACGGAAGAAATTAAACCGAAAAAAGCCGGGGCCATTGTTTGGACCGATACCGAAATAACTTTTCGTGAAAAAAACCGGCCCATATTTTTCCAAGACTGCCACAAAAATGGCATTTTTGGACCAGATTTTTTCAACTTTGACGTGCACTGTGTGGCAGCAGTGCTGTGACTTGGGGTGTACAGTACAGACAGTATAGTGCCCAAGTGGGTCAGTAATTTGTATTTTTGAAAAAAAAACGTTTTTTTGCACAAGAACCGATTTTTTTCACATAAATTACCAGTACATCAGTACTTAAGGAATTCCGAAGGGCGAAACAAAACACCTACTTTGGACAGTTTTAGCTTGTTTATGACTTAACAAGCGCCGTGTGTGTATTTTAGGCCCGAAAAAGCCTTGTCTTTACCTGTTTTAGTCTCTTTTTAAACAATTTTGTAACATAGTTTCGGACACCCAAGAAAATTTTTCGCCATTTTGGACTAAAAAAACACATTTTTCCACGAAAAATAAACTACCGGTAATTTTTCGGGTGATTTATTTTGGAAATTTATTTGGCGCCGAAAAAAAACGTTTTTTTTTCGTTTTTTTGCCAGGAAAAAACGGTGTTTTTTCACAGTGGGCGCGCTACTATGCAATACAGTATCTATCTCCGTTCGCCGGTACGGTATCTGGTCTCCCGCGCTGTAGTACACGCCCTCTGGAACGGTAGCTCCCCCAATTTTTCCAAAATTGCACCTCTGCTCTAGAGTACCGTTTTTGGTCCAAAATGGCCAAAAATTGTATCAAAATCGGCCAAAAATCGCGAATAATGCACAATTATAAGCAAAAATTGAATTCTCGCGAAAGTGGACAGTATTCCCCCCAACATTTCTTCCCCCAACGCCCCCCAAATTGGATCGCCCTAAATTCTGGGTACAGTATAGTGTGTTGATTATACTTCGACATAGTGTATAAACCCCATTCATTGATGTTTGGAGCGGGCTGGGTCGCCGCCATTCCAGATGAACGCATTGCCAATTCAGGCGCAGAGCCATTGAACATTGTTGGTGTTGTGCGATTACAAGCCATGTGTTTTTGCGCCACGCAGCAAGCAATGTTCATCAATCGGTCTTTGCCTGAATTGGCAATGCCTGAAACATTCATTTAGAATGGTGTCGACCCAGCCCGCTCCAAACATTGCTGAATGGGGCTTATGCACTATGTCGAAATATAATCAACAGACTATACCCCGGTATCTCCCCCTTTTTGGACGCAAGGTACAGTATCTCCCCCTCAGAACAGAAGTAGCTACAGCACTGTGTGGGAGGGTGCTTGAAAGCACAAAACCTCTAAAATCCAGTGTTTTTGGATGATTTAGATGTTTTTAATAAAATATAGTGAAACAGCTTTGTGCTTCAGAGCAAGTTTTGAGGTCGAAGTAACCCATTCCGGTGATTTTACCCAACGCACTGGAAATTTATCCTCCGGTACTATTTCTGTTTTTTTTTAAATGTAAAGAACCGGTTTTTTCTCAACTATACCTCCAGCTCCAGTATATATATACATAGTTGCCGCGCGAAAAAAAACAGTGTATACCTCCCAGTGTAGTTCCTGGTCCGGAGGGGGAGATAGCGGACCCTCCGTTTTTTTCGGAGGGGGAGATAGTGTACCCCCGAGGGGAGGGGGAAGGGGGGGGGGGGAAGACCCAAATTCGGGAAAAAGTCACTTTTTGAGGTAGAAAATTTGACCTATTTTTGCCCCTTTTTGGAAAAAATTCTTCATAAAAAGGGCATTTTGGCGACTTTTGAGAACATTGACCTAAAAATCACACATTTTTGGTATAAAAATGCCCATTTTAGGTCTAAAAATGCCTATTTTAGGCAAAAATTGGGGGAGATAGTGTACCCGGAGGGGGAGATAGGGGGATAGTGTACCACCTGCCCTCCCCCCAGGAACTACACTGATACCTCCCCGGGGGAGCAGGGGGAATGTGAGGGGAAAGACCCAAATTCAGAAAAAGTTACTTTTTGAGATAGAAATTTTGACCTATTTTTGCCCCTTCTTGGAAAAAATTCTTCATAAAATGTATATTTTGGCGACTTCTGCCTCCAGGCCAGGCCAATCGCCAATGTAAACGCGCGAAGGCAACGTGGTAAACCCGGTTATTATGTGACGTAACAATAAAAAATCAAGACCGCAGTCTGAATTTATTACACACAGTTTGATCACAGTCACATTTGAATCCTCGTTCATATAAAAAGCTAAACTTTTACTTCCCCCTCAGCCCTCACTCATGAATTTTATTTTGTAGGCCCCCGGCGCTGAAGAAAAATTCAAGGAGGCAGCTGAAGCTTACGATGTCCTGTCAGACGCGAAAAAGAAAGATGTTTATGACAAATTTGGTATGTTATTTTTCACTGGTCATAAGATGATGAGAATAATGGAATTATTTTTATAAGAAACGGAAATCAAGTGTAGATTTTCTCGTGTTGTTAGAACTTTGACAAATTACAAAAGAGAACGCTTTGTTCATTTTCAGGCGAAGAGGGTTTGAAAGGATCAGCTGGTGGCGGCGGTGGACCCGGTCCCGGTGCTTATCATTATGAATTCCAGTAAGTTCCTCGCATTTCTAAAATGTTTTCAAATACTGAGCTGCTGTCTACCAGAATGCTTGTGCTGCAATTGACTGCATATGGACCTGGAAACACCATTGAATCTTTTTGGAAGCCTCATTTTTATTGCTCTCAGCTTCGATCCATACTTAGTACTTGCGCAAGTTTTTTTCAAAATGAGCCATGGCCAAGCCGGTTTCCCATCGAAAAAATTCTCGTGAAAAACCGGTAGTATGGTCTTCGATATTTTAAATCGAAGTATAACACCACCAAAAATTTCGTTATTGTCAAATACGTATACTGTGTCCCCGAAATCAATGAGCACGGTCCTTTCAGAGGTGACCCGATGCGTGTATTTTCGCAGTTCTTCGGCGGCGAAGACCCTTTTGCCACATTTTTTGCCGGCGGCATGCCCGGTGGACAAGGGGGCAGATCGATGTTCTTTGGGCCCGGCGGAAATGTGCACATGCAGATGAATGGAGGAGGTTGTTTATATATTATTTACATTGATTCATTTTTTAACAATTCTTCGCACGTAGAAAAAAAATCTGGCTAGCCTCGGTTTCTGATTTCGAATACATATCAAACATTTGACCAACGGGACCAACCAGAGTGACGTAATATCAGTGAGTGGTTCAAGAAAACAATTGAATACGCTCTGTCGAGACATCTGGCCGTGTGCCAAACTATTTCACGTGACCGTACCAAACAAGACCTGGAGTATGTTTCAATGTTGAACTGTTTCAGGCGGCGGAATGGATGACGAATTCGGTCATCACGCATTTTTCGGTGGCGGCGCTCCCAGAAAACGACAGGACCCCGCCGTTACACACGAACTGCACGTGTCATTAGAAGATATCATGAAAGGTCAGTCAGTCCGTTCAGTGAAAATATCATCGCCCCAACATGAATGTGACAACATGAATGACATGTTGGCATGTGGAGGAAAACTCGAGTTGTACCTGACCTGACATTCGACGTTTTCGCACGCCACTTGAAAGATTGGGAAAAAGCAGTGCATTTATAATATGTATATCGGCATGGTTTGGACTTGTCCATCTCTGAAAACATATTTGAAAGTTGAATTGCACCCTGTTTCTGCAGGCACAACGAAGAAAATGAAAATCACGCGCAAGGTGCTCGCCGCAGACCAGCAATCGACCAGGGTCGAGGACAAAGTGCTCACAATTAACATCAAGCCCGGATGGAAGGCTGGCACCAAGGTTGGACAAGATCGGTTGACTATTATTGTTACGTTGACGTTTGTTTGTCGAGCAAGATTATATTAAGCGGCTTACGACACCTTTTCGTTCAAGACTGGTGGCCGAAACATTTTACACCGCTTTTAAAAGATCTTTACCAACTCAAATTTTCCAGGTGACGTTCCCACGCGAAGGCGACCAAGCGCCGAACAAAATCCCCGCCGATATTGTCTTTGTAATAAAAGACAAGCCGCACGCGCTGTTCAAACGGGAAGGCGCTGATATCAGGTACGGATGATTTTAGTCTAAAAAATCACGTCGTCTATTCGCGTTTCGATCCCAGAGGTGTTGGGTCTATTTTCGAAAGAACGCCGGTCTTGTCTTGTAACGAATAATTGGTTGGTCCGAAAAAATAGAAGATTCTTGTGAAATGTTGTGATTAATGATGTCATCTCATTCACGTTATTTTAACTCAATCAGGTACACTGTCAAACTGCCTTTACGGGACGCACTATGCGGGTCGGTGGTACAGGTTCCAACATTAGAAGGTGGCACAGTACCGCTCAGACTCACAGACATCGTCAAACCGAACACGACAAGAAGAATAAGCGGACAGGTGGGTCTGGATGTTCTTGGTTTCATCGATTTGTATTTGAAAAAATTATCGGATATAAATTAAATAGGTTTTGTTTTCAGGGTCTTCCTTTGCCCAAAACGCCAGCCAAACGCGGCGACCTAATAGTGGAGTTTGATGTTCGATTCCCATCCAGGCTGGATCAAACGCAAAAAGACTCTCTCGCTGAGCTTTTACCCAGAGAATGAGTGGGACCACTGTGTACTCTTTTTCGTCTGCCAGTACACTGTGTTGTAAATTTTCAAACAAATGTCTTGTTTTTCTTGACTTTTTTGTTCGCTACTTGTTTTCACTGACTTTATTCAAGGTGTGTTATTTATCGCAGGCAAGATTACTGTGCTCAGAGTCTGAGCCTGTGCCGTCATTCTGGATGGTTTCTTCACAAAATTGTTTAAAAAATTAATTGTTGTTCGCGTACTGCCCAAGCCTTCTCAGTGTACCCCACAGCACCGCATTTGATGTTAATGCTCTTTGTACATACATTGGCATACCTGAGATAACACTTTGAAATGGTTGGTTAACACTGTGTTTGGGTTGGTACGCTTGTGGAAAATTGTGCACCATACTTGGTAACCGTAACTGTGTTGTGTATTGTCCTGTTATGCACACACCAACGCGGCCAAATTTGTTCTGGATCTTGTACGATTGGCATTATCGGGGTTTCGTTTGAAAATTTTTGAATGGATCTTTAGTCGGAGTGGATTCTAATAGCAGGCTGCATTTGATGAAGCTTGTCTTTTTATGTGGAAAGTGCACTGTAAAGTTTTTTCAACAAGGTTTTGACCCGTTCTGAGGTAAACCGTACCAGACCTCAGTCCTCAAGAGCTGCACTTTTCATCCACGAGCACGCGCACGGTAGTTTGCCTTGAATGTGATAATCATCGTTTCTGCATTGCATTATTTTTTGTTCCATATAATCTTTCTAGGTATTGATTACAATTATTTTGTTTGAGACAAATTACTGTATGTATGTATTATAAAATTTTCTTTCTTGTAACATACTTTTGTGCGCGTGCTTGGCCAGCGCTCTCATGTGCGAATGCGAATGATAAAAACTGGAATAATAAAATGTTACTGTGAATGTTCAATTTGGTAATTTCATTGAACAAGTTTCCAACTGGTAACTCAACAAATAAGTTGCCCTATCTATGCAAATTGCTGCTTATTTTGCCCCACAAGAAATTTTGCATTCAGGTCAAACCATGTCCACTGCACCGTCCACCAGTGCAAGCATCCAAGAAGCTGATGTGTTGATGATGTTACAATGCATTGGAAGATTGGAGGAACAGGACAAGGATGAAGTTGCCAAATTGATTGACATGCTGGAGCCAAGTTGTGAATCTCAGGTGGCAATTCACACTGTTTGGCAGGGTTGTTGGATCTTGCTCTTGCCCATCTTTATTATCACGTGATCGGTAAAAGCATTCACAAGTTACCGTGCAGTAGGAGGTATTCAATAGTGCACTCTGCTCGCAAACTGGTGCGCCGTTGAGGTTTGAAGTTTCTTCATTGTAACACATGCCTACTATTTTGTGAATCATCCTTTATTTTATTCAGCGTCTGTGCAACACACTGCGAACGTTGGAGTTGGTCTTCGAGCAGTTCCAAAATCCGTCCAAAAACGAAGATTACACCCCCAAACTGAGATCGCGTTTGCGCCGTCTGCTGGTCGAAAAAACTGGTTCGCCGGATAATTCTGTGATTCGCACTATGTCAAGGAAACGTCCATGTTTTGCAGATGTGTCCACCAAGCGTCAATGTCTGCGCACCACACACGCGGCTGTGCGATCATTTGGCATGGGCTGGCTCGGACAGGACCCCGAATTGTGTGTGATCGTGTGTCGAATCACTGCCGTTGAGTACAGATTAATGGCTGATAAGGAACCGAGTGAATTGGTTGGTTGCAGATTTAGGGCTCTCAATCAGGTTTTTTTCGTCAATGTCGGTTTGGCCCTAGATTTCGTTTGCGTGAACGGCTAAGTTCTGTCTGTCGGCTTGCGCTTGCCAGCCGATTTCAAGACCAGAAATGTGCGTTGCAGGGCGACTCATCGGATGAAGCCGCATTGCTCGAAGCGTGTAGTACGCTGCTCACTGATTGCATGCAGCTGGCTGGGTTTGTTGGGATTCGGGATTTCTTTCATCAAATGTTAAATTCAATCCATCCGGACAATTTCAGAATCTGACGACACCAAAATCGACGATCACATGGCTTTAGCCATCAGCCAATCAGTGCGCGAGTGTTGTGCCTTTTACGCTGATTGGCTTTTGATGTGTGACAGAGACGATAGCTTGAAGGTTTGATTTGTTTCGTGCCTGGCGATACTGGGGTCAAGCACAAAGCATCTTACGTGCACGCACTGTGCAACAATTTATCTTGGAATGACGTGACTGTCAAACCTGATGATCGGAGTTTGGATTTACGGCTACCATTTATTTCAAACAACGTCAGTTTTTCCGCCAGCTACAACACAAATTTTTCAGACAAGGGAGCAGCACAATGCTTTGCGTAAATGTAACCTTCTTGTTGAAAATGTTCAAGTGGCCAAGGCAAGATACGATCCGGTCCAATCCGATCACTACTTTTGACACGTGTCATACATTGCTAGGCAGACGCTTGTGCCGTTGTATCTGTGCTTCGGTTGTTGTCAACGTTTTTGGAGCATGGCGGTGAAGAGTTGGCTCGAAAACGCTGTTGATGTCAGACTGTTGCAAACGGTTGTGGACAGGCTTTCTAATGAATACAATGCTCCCTGATTTTATCTGGATGCAGGTGTAGTTCCTTATCCGGAGGGGAGAGAGCGGACCCCCCCCCCCCGTTTATTTCGAGTGAGATAGTGCACCCCATAGGTTTTTTAGACACTTTTTAGGTGCAATTTGCACCTAAAAATTGGACCTAGATTTTTCGCATTTTGTTCATAAAACAAAGTTCTAGGTGCAAGTCGCATCTAAAATTTGACATGCTTACCCAGTGATTTTTGAAAAAAAACTATGGTGCACCCCCGAGGGGTTAGGGGAGGAAGACACAAAGTCAGGAAAAGGTAACTTTTTGAGGTGAAAACTTTGACCTCTTTTTGCCTCTTGCTGGAAAAAATTTATCCCGGAGGGGGAGATAGGGGATAGTGTACCACCTGAGGGGAAGATAGCGTACCCGAGGTGGGACACCTCCCCCATAAACCACACTGTCTTGTCTGGATGTTTCCTGAACTCAGTTATCCATTAGAAGTAACACGCAGTTGGTCCGCTTTATAGTTCATGAACAATTTTGGCAAGATTGCATTTAGATTGATTTTAATTCGTGATTTTGAAGAGGTTATGTTGCAACCCGCATGTTGCACATGATATAGGGATGAACACAAAAAATATTCATGACCTGCATATTATGTTCACCGGGCCTGGCCTAACTATGTTCGCAACTCTTCATGAAATGAACTGGACGTTGCCGTCACGTCAGTCAGTAGTAACATGGTTCTCGGCGCCCTGTACAAGCATGAAAGAGTCGAAGAACAAACGCATGTCCTTATAAATTATATAAATAGCCAGCCATACCTAACTTGTACGAGGGCTCGAGTCCGATCCATCAACATTCATTGTGGTGTTCGATCAAAACCAGGAGTCGCTGGCATGCGCCTGCACGCAACTGACGTGCGAGCTCGCCGGCTAACAAGACAAATATCCCAGATAAAAGATGGCATTGGTGAATATAAGACACTCACCTGG